>PVIJ01003435.1:0-135302 GCA_004024925.1 Scalopus aquaticus
ATGATCAGTGAAATAAGCCAGAAAGAAAGAGAAAAATATCGAATGGTTTCACTTATAACAGGAATATAGGGGAGCCAAATAAGAAAACAACATTCAGCAGGGAAGGAGGGGAAGGGGAGGGCTCAAAAGGGGGGAGGAGGGGAGCACGGAGGACTATGGTGATGGCTCCACGGGTGAACAGGTGGTGGTAACTTATGGGGAATACATAATAATGTAAAAGATACGAATAACAAAAATAAATATTATAAAGAAAAAAAAAAGTACTGATTTAAAGAAATACTTTAAAATACGGAAAAATGTTTACAATAAAAGTTGAGGGCCTCCCTGGTGGCGCAGCAGTTGAGCACTGCGCTGCGGAGCTGTCGGCAGAGTGTGATGCGAGTTCGACACCCAGCCAGGGAGAATCCCACATGGTGCGGGAGACCTCTCCTGCCTCGCCCGCTGCTCCCTTCAGCAGTGTATTTCTGATCTGCCTGTTCTGCTCCCCACTCTGTCTCTGGTGAACCCTCTTCCCGCCCCATGCCTCTGGCCTGTACTCCAGCTTGTATGTATGAATAAATAAATCTTTAAACAAAACAAAACAAAACCAAAAAAAGTTGAAAAAGCCTGTTATAAAATATATATGTATGAATAACATACTAATATATAGGATATACTAATAATACTAATACATTAACCTGTATGAATAAGCCATTTTTAATGCCTACATATACATGTGCACACATGCATTAATACTTTTTTTTAATTGGAAGAATAGGAAAGAGAGAAATAATATATGAATGGTGTGCTTTTCTCCCAAAAGGTCAGATTATGGGTAATTTTACATTTCTTTTTATTTATCACTATTTTCCAAATAATCCACAGTGAAAAGAAATTTTGAAATATTTTTCCAGGAATGATTAAACTTGTATCACCCTAATTGCTTACTAATCTGCAAATTCTCAGAAAACAAATTTGGGGCAATGAGAGCAACGGGGTTAGACTCTTCCTGTACTGGACTAAACAACAGAAAATACAGCTTCTCCAAAGTGGATGAAATTTTCCCAGGGCTAAAAATATTTTAAAGATTTCAAGAAAGCTATCTCAACATCTATGCTGATCCTAAGATTTTCTCAGAACTTTTAAAACTCTCCCACATATCTGGCCTATGAGGTATAAAAGTAAGAATGCAGGAAATATTTTTTCAAGTCTTGTTCTGTTTATTCATCTCAACAGTGAGAGTGAGAACTGATATCATCTCCAAGAAGGTAAAAATTAGTTTACAGGGAATGTGAAAAAAAATCTTACATAATTCCTTTATAAGGAATATGAAAAAAATCTTACGTATTATAATGGTTTTTGACTCTCAAAACTCAACCCTACCTGACAATATAAACATTTATACAATACATTTCTAGTGTTAAAAGTAATGGGGTAGAAGTTATTAAGGTAAAAATATCTTTAAAAGTTTCCTAGAGCATGGAAGAGGATAACAACAAAATGTTGAGAAACCCTGGTTCAGCTACAAGACTATAAACCGAATTCATTTTTTCACAAAATTTCTCTCTTTTTATCTTGTTCAGAGTCTCAGCATTCACTACTTTTATCATATTTAATTGTACACACACATACACATGTTCCTTTGTTTTCGAAAGCTCACCCAATTATGTGTTCAATAACTTGTTTCTATATTGGAATTTCTAAAACAAAAAGAATAATACTTGATAAAGTGCTAGATTTTTTTTCTAAGCATTATTTCTGCTTTCAAATGTAAGTGTTTGAAGCTTTGAAGAAGTATATACTGAAAGTTATTAATATTAACATCAAGATTTTAGACTTAAGAGTTGTTATTTTTTAATTTTACTCTGGATTCACTCACATAACTATGATTCCTGTTAAAAAGCACAAATTAGAGATTCAAAATGGTTAACTATTCTTTATTACTTATTGAGACCTTTAAAATATGAAGAACATAAATTAATTATAACATATTATGTAATTATATTATGAGTGTGCATTATAAATTATCTTCATGCTTGTCACTTTATAGTCTCAAAACAACTGCTAATTCTTAATCAAATCCTAAAATAAAATAAAGACCAAAGGAAAGGAGATAAAGGAGGCTAGAGGGAAGCACATTAGTCTCCCCAATTTGATTGGTAAAATAAAAATTTTCCAGAAACCCCAAAGGATTTCCACATATTTCTCTCTCCCAGTAGTAGTTCTGTTCTCCCACTTGAAGTAGTTCAAGAGAGTAGGAGTCTTCAACCAGCTTCCCAACACTGCCTGCCACATTTGTTCTTTTATATCATTCAAGTCTCCTTGACCACCTGTCATTCTTTAAGAGTGTCTTTCTTAGAGCCCCACTTAGGACAGCAGCACCCTTCACTACACTGGGATTTGTCTTTGTAATGTTGTAGGCACTGAGGATAGAGCAGTGCATAAAACATACAAAATCACCCCTTCCTTCATAGTCTTACAGTGTCCTGTATTTTTCTTTATCACACTACCTACCTAAAATTATATTTTTGCTTACTTCCTTGTTATCATCTTTCCCACTGGAACAAAGCTGCAAGAGAATCAGAAGCTTGCTTTACTCATCTTTGTATCCAGAATGCCTCAGTTACTAGCATTAAAAAGTTGTGCAAATATATATTGAATAAATTAACTAATGAATAAGGAAATGAGAGTTGAGGAATTTAAGGATCTCTACTCAAGATGATATAGTTAAAAAGTAGCAAAGTTGATATTTTAAGAATTCCTGACATATTACCTCCTAAAATTTTCTACCAGCTCCTCCCTATCTAAATCAGGGATGCCAAAGGTATTTTGATTAATGTGTTCCCTGGTACCAGCTCAGAGAACCAAGTATGAGCATTGACCTCTGAGCTGGTTTTCAGTGATAATCATGTTGATAACTTGAAATTGTCCCTACTGGAAGTATTCACTGCATGGAAAGTGGCAGATGTCACAAACCAGGATTTCCCCCCCCCCCACCCCCCGGAAAGCTGGATGTTATACATTTACAGGCAAACTACCTAGTATTTCCCATTCTACTTCCTCCTCGCTACCAATGCTGGAAGCACTTACATGAGCTATCCAGGTTCTTCTCCCTAGGAGCGCTTCTTATTTTGCTACTTCAGCTTAATGTCCTCCTCTTGCTTTCTTCATGTTTCAGGTCTCGAAATTTTTGAACAAGGATCACAACCCAACAGGGTTGGGGCAAAACAGTAACTAAAAATTATAACTGTTCAGTTGGGCAAGATCACCAGGATGTAGGTGGGAAAAGAGGCCAGCGGAATTTATAAACAGCTCTGTGCCTGTGAACATGGTCAGGGGCAGAACCTTTACTAAAAGACAGTGCTTGGTTGGCAGTCCGGAGTTAACTCCAAGGAGACATAAATCCCCTTAGTCTTTTTCTATGAGAACAGTTAGTACTGGACTGACTCTACTTATTAGTCCCCAGGGGGACATTCAATGAAACTTGTCCTGTAAAACAATGAACACCTGAAAAAAGATTATATGGGAGAGTGTAAAATCATTTTATAAAGCTGCTTCCTCTACTCTAATATTAAATGCTTATTATATGCTTGTTTTATTTTGTTCTTGCTTTACATGTAAAGCAATATAAATAAAGCAATATAGCCAGGAACATAAATTATCATTCCACTTCCTTGCAGAAGATTAAAAAAATTACTGAAATTAGGCTTCTGATAGTACTCCTCAGGCATTTAGAAATTATGTATTTTTTTTCTGTTTACTAAACTTCCAACTCCCATGCCCACCCATTCTCTCATAGTCTGGGTCAGATGGCCCCAGAGAGTTCACAGATAGGTAAGGATCACCTAAGGGGAAAAAAGTGGGGGAGGAAGCAATAATGACACCTTCAAGCACAACCATCTGAGGCTCTGGCGTCATGGTGGAAGTCCAGCAAGACTAGAAAAGTGTGTTTGGGAAAAGTGTGCATGCAGTGGGGAAGCAGGTTTGTGCTTTAATGGTGAGAGGGGAAGCTAGGAAATGAGTTAACTCAGCAGCCAGTATCATGTGTTTTATCATCCCATGTTTTCAAATAAAGGAACTGAAGTTCGAGAACTTTAGAAAACTTTCCCATAGGCACAAACCTAGGAAGTTGCGAAACTGGAATCCATAGAGTCCATGAAAGTTTCTCTATCTTCTACTACATAGTGTTGCCTCCATTGAGGATAGCACACTAACTACTCTCCACTCTATTGTGGTCCCCACACACACACAAAAAAAAAAATTGTCACTACCAAAATCGTAACTCATCACATTTCCTTTGGAAAACTAATTTGTAAAACCACCAAGCAAACCCTGTCTTCTTTTATGTTTGATGGTCAACTCAGAAATCTCTTGCAACACGCTGTGATCTGCAGGAATCACAAATCGCTAAGTGTAGAGTCAGAATCCAAACCCAGAGGCAGAACTTTAGTCTAGACTTTGTCTATCTGCTGTCTTCAGTCATCACACTTCTTACAGTAATGGGAAATAAAGATCAAAACAGATCCCATATTACACAGAAATGGAAAACTCATTAACTGCACGTGTTTATTAGAGTTGCATGTGTGATCTGATACCCGTTGTGATTCTTGGGACAGAGATGCACACAGGAAAAATCTCTGGTCCAGGTAAGTACCCAAACACCTGGGAAAATCTATTCAACAAATTATCTTAATAGATGAGCACCAACTCCCTACTTGCAAGCATAACAAAGTTATAAAACTAAGAACTATAATAACAAAAGCCCCGAAGTCTCCCCACAGTGACACAATCAGCCTCTATTCGTGCCACCTCCCCATCTGTGAGTCAGTTCCCTGACATCACTGCACAGCTGAGTTGTCTAAGTTTTCTCCTACCTCAGGACCTTCTGTTTGGAATTATTTCCTTAATTTATAACTCTGCTTTCTCACTAGTGTTTCCTCCTACAAAGTCACACCTGTAGTTTTCTTGAAGTTCCCCTTCAGTTCTGAGCTACAGGAACGCCAGCCACAGACTTTCAGTTACTGTGTCTGAGAAAACGCTCCAACACCAGTATGCTTTCTTTCCCCGCAACAGTAAGTTTAGATGTTCCTCTTATAGAGGAACTCCAGATGCTACCCATTGTTCCGCCTCATTACCAAGCACAAAAAGTCTGTTCAGCAAGGACTTCCAGTTTCAACTGCTAATCTCAACTCTTCATCTCATACAATTACTCTCATCTCATCTCTCTCTGAGCAAATAACCATATCCTTCCTTTCAACAAATGAGAGTGGTGTTACCTCAGTTTTGGAATCTCCATTTTGAAGGTGAGTGGCATTCCTTTTATCTCCTGAATCACTGTCTTTAACTACTTGGCTAGGAGAATAGAATTTCTGAGGTGAACTACAGATGGCTAAACACTCTGCCAACCACCATGCCAAGTGGGTAGATTCCTTTGCAGCACACACGGGGTTCCAGACCCATCCTGTCTTTCATGCTGATAAGAGCATGCATAGAAGCAGTAAGGCAGAACTCAGATTATTCAATTTAATTAAGCAAGGAAAAACAGCTATACTCTCTCCCTTAATTTAATCTTCAATTTTGAACCAGAGTTTTAACAAAACCCTCCTTGCTTCCGGGGTAACGTTTTATGGATTTTCTCTATGCTTTTTATTTCCAAAAGTCTATCTCATGAGATTTTAGAGTTAGAATGGTGAAAGAAGCAATAACATAATTCAACACCATTCTCCTTGCCTACCCCCCATATAAGAAACAGCAGAAAACATGATCTCATTCCCATAAAAGTAGCGACAGGCACAGCATTTAGTCAAGCTTTGGAATTCTATATTAGCTAAGCTTACATCACTTACATAAAACCACAGAGCCCACAAGGGGTTTTCATTAGGCAAGCTTTGGCTTATGTCCCTTTTTTTTTTAAAGGTCACTGAATGTTATTTTAAATGTATATCTCCTAATAAACTGAGCCACTGAAGGCAGCTCTGACAACCGAAAAAATATATACTATTTTCAAACCGGGGTCAAATTTTAGAGAAACTATTAGTCAACTTCAAGGATAGGGTAGACTTTTTCTTAATATCCAATAAAGACAGAATATAAGCCAAGATACGGGAACAAGAACAAAGTGGATCGCTAATATTGCTATTTAAAAGAAGAAAAGCAAAGGGAATGAGGTGTATGACTAGAATTTCTCACAACTCAGTAAAGTAGATACTTCAAACAAAAACTAGAATGTGGAGATCTTCAAAGTCGTCCTTGGCCACAGCTTAATGGGCATTTCACTGCATATCATTTATAAACTTTGAGGCTATTTTCTAATCATCTTGCAAAAGAGTTTCAAAAGTTTTAATAGAAGTTTTGATACAGGGCCTCCCCGGTGGCGCAGCGGTTAAGCGCTGCGCTGTGGAGCTGTCAGCAGCGGTGATGTGAGTTGATGCGAGTTCGACGCCCGGCAGGGGAGATTCCCACATGGCGCGGCAGACCTCTCCTGCCTTGCCCGCTGCTCCCCTCAGCAGTGTATTTCCGTCTATCTGCCTGTTCTGCTACCCGCTCAGTCTCTGGTGAACCCTCTCGCCGCCCCACGCCTCTGGACTGTACCCCAGCTTGTATGCATAAATAAATCTTTAAAAAAAAAAAAAAAAAAAGTTTTGATACAAGGTAAAATCACAATATCAGGTCCTCACAAAGTTTCTTTCCCACAGTTGTATTGTGTTTTTGACCACTTAAGGATGTTTTTTGTCAGGGACATGGTGAACTCTGAAACTACCATTTTTCAAGTGTCCAGTCAATTTCACAGAAATAGTTCCCTTATTCCAAAATGAAATGGCCTCCCTAGGAATATATGTGTGTGTGCAAATGTTTGTTTGTAACTGGACATTGATGGAAATCATTCTACTGCAGGCAGGTGAGATCATTTGGAAATGGAGACATTTAAAAACAAACTGAACCTCTTCACCTAACTTTCTATTAAGCACAACAAAAGTAAAATAACAAAAGAAAATGGGGAATTTCTGAAATATATACACTTCATGAATTAGACAAATACAAGTTGGAAAGTGACAGCAACCAGGTCTGTAGCATGCAATATCAGGCAGTGACTGGCATCATGGATGCCAGAGAGAGATATGGTTAGCCTATCATGGACCAAAATCCATCATTGGCCGACAAGAGTCCTTTTAAACTAAAAATATTCAAGGGAAAAAGGGACATCAGGATATAGAACTATACAAGTTGAATAAAGAATCTAAGAAAAATGGACTTCAGTATCAAAGGGTCTTATATTTAAAGGAATCAGTCTGAAAATTAGAATCCAAGTGAGTCAAAAGGAAGGTAAGGATGAAACTGGAATAAACCGAATCAAAAGCAAAGATTCAAGGAAACAGGGACAGCTCCTCTCTTTAGGGAACTAGTTTATTAATTCTGTTTTACTGTTTCACTGGGCCTAGAAGAATGTGAATGGGTCTGCAGAGCAAAATAACCCGGAACAGCCGTTCAGACAAAGAACACATGGGGACTCTACCTCTACCCTTTCATACCTGTATATATAGGTGAGTGGCTGCAAATAATGGCAAGTCAGAGTCATTTAGGTGCTCTCCTGGTTTTGAAAACCTATAAAGAAACCCCTGTGTGAGGATGGATTGAGTGGCAATTAGCTCAGATCAAACTTTAAAATGAAAAGATATCTACCTTTTATCTCTATCACATGCCAAGCACTAGTAAAGAAAAACAAACACTGTATGATTTCACTCACGTTCTGGCATCAGACAAGTGGTATATAGATGAAATAAATCAAGTAAAAACTTTTGGACCAGAAAATCAGTTAGTAGATACCAGAAGGGAGGGTGGAAGGTGCTGAGTAAATTGGGAGGAGGAGGACAATGGTATGGTGAAGGATAGAATTGGATATTTAGCGGTGAACTTAATCTAGTATAGAAACAGGTTGGTTCTCCAGGATGCACACCTGAAACTTATATGTTATCATGCAATGTTACTTCAATTTAATAATTTTTATACATTATCTCATTTGATCATTCATTCTATATTGGCTGAGCACAAACTGCTGTGTCAGATATTTTCCCAAGCATGTAATGATATGTGTTATTAATATCACCAACCTACTGAAGAAAAATGAGACAGAGTAATTGAGTTATGTGCTCAAGGTCACACAACTGGTAAATTGCTAAACTAGGCATATTTAATTTTTGTTTGGGAACAGTGGACTCAAATTTTCTGCTCTCTGGGAATGTTGCTTACTTTTTTTCCCCTCTGTTTCTCATGATAAAAAGGGAGAGTGCTTACATTAGTCTCAAATTTGATTTATTATAACTCTGAAGAGTTCTTGAAGGAAACAAACCAGGGCATTGAAGAAACAGAATAGGTGCTATACTATTATCCCCCATAAATAGTCTAAACATAGCCTTTCTCATCACTACAGCATTGTACAAAATTTTTCTCTCCTTGTATCATTTTCTTCTTATAAAAACATATACCTATAAACCTGAGGGACGTAAAAATACTTAAGATTCTTAACTAAGACATACAATCTGTTTATGTAGATTCCAATTAATGTTAGTATCATAAATTTGAAAGTGGAAGAAAGCAGTAACTGAAAAGTGAAGCATTGGTTATGATTTACATCTTTTTAAGTGCATTTCTTCAATATCTAGTCTTAGCAATGCACTGTCTCATACATTGTCATAGTCAGATGTGTCCTTATAAATGTTTTAGCTAAATATGAGTTTCACTTCCAAACTATAAGCACCCGATGTAAACGAGGAACTTTTATAAAAACAAAAGTCAAAAACAAAGTTACATGGTGAAGATTTGCCTCACAAACTTTCCCCCAAATGAAACTTGGTGTCTAAAATAATATGCTTAAAATCTTTCCAGTGTTTAAATTGGCTGATGACTAAGTGTGTAAGAAGTTGTGCCAATGGCATATACACACCAAATGCATCCATGTTGTGGCTGAAGAGGAGTAACACATAAAACTCAGCCTCCAACTTTAGAGGCATTCCTGTGTTCACTAACAAAACCCTAGTTTCTATTTTACAGCATATATAATAGTTCTATTGTTCAAGGAATATTTCTTGAGAATCATTTTAACCAAGTACAAAGGGAAATTCTCAGAACTCAAACTCCCAGTGAGATACAAGAAATGTCTTATTTATTGATGTAGCTTAACAGGGACTCGTCCCTGCTCATCATGAAACAAAGAATAGATTCCTTAGTGCATTTTTCTTTTAGAAGCAAGGGTTCTAATATGGCAGGAGTCCTGTGTTTGTGGTCATTAATCTTGAGAGCAAGTCCAATCTCTGCCACTCTAAGAGTTAGCACTACCTTAGAACTGAATAAAAATGCAAATTCTTGGGTTCCCCAACCTCCTGAAGCAGAAACTAGGGACGGAGCTCAGCCCCTTGGGTTTTAACATCCAGGGAATCCTGACACAAATTCAAGTTTGAGGGCTACTACTGTAGTACATTACTTCTCTGGAGTCTCAATATTTTCAGGTGCAAAGAGGAATAATGATACTGAATCTGTCTTCTTCAAAGGGTATTCAATATCAAATCTCAAATAATTAAAAATTATTGATGCAAATCTTCAAATTGCTAAATATGTTCAAAGTATTGTATCAGAAAGATAACTTTTACAGACATTTCTCAATCTGAGGAAAAATGGTAACAGTTCAGAGGGTTAGATAGATTGCTAATGGTGGATTCTGATCAAGAGTTTTACAGCAATAACAAGTTTTCTGTTCCAAAAAGGTTTTGTACATGATGTTTTATTGTAAACTTCACTTCAGAGATAAACGTCATCATGCCCTCTGCTGAGTATCATTAAAACCTTTTCTTACTTTTGTCAGGTCAGGTTTTTCTTCAAATAATTGCAGTATGAAAAACAACTGGACTCCTGAGGGAAAAAGGAACGAGATAGTCTTTGCTTAAAAGATAAAAAAAAAAAAGTTTAAATTGTTTCAAGGATACAAAAAACTTAGTATCTTACTTTTCACCCTGTTGAAAAGGCTAAATCACAACTACATCACAAACTGTTCTCTAGCCTTTATTTTAGATTTAGAAAGAGAATAGTAATCCTTTCCTCCCAGAAACCCCATTATGATATCTAATCCAAGGTTGTTCTGCAGCATGTAACAACAGTGAGGTGGAAATTTTTGTTCATTGTTAAAGGTTATAAAGATATATGGTCACTTTCCTCATTCATATTTTGATCTCAATAATGAAATTATCACTACCAGCCACCCTCCTCTTTCCAAGTCAAAATGTCAGTTTCTTTAACTTTTCTAATTTGAAATTTCTGTAATGATCTCTTTCTTGTGATCATCGAGAACCCACTTCAATTTCTAAAGTTCTCCTCAAACACAAAACCAAAGTCCCTGAAGGGCAGAGTTCTCTAATGGCTAGAAGTCTCCGAAGGTTTCCTGCCTACAACTTAAAAGAGCTTTACTTAACAAAAATTTTAATTGAATTGTCATATAACCCTCACACACGGAAGTTTCATCTCTTACATAGAGAGATGCGAAAAAGAGTACTAAAGCTTACTGTTCCACACCCAAGTATCATGGCTTGAACAGCATCCCTACAAAATTCATATCTCCCTCGAATCTCAGAATGTGGCCTTATTTGGAGAGTCTTTGCTGAAGCAGGAGTCCTCATAAGAAGTGAAAATACAGACTTGTTCTTTGAAGCAACAGTTTGTGGTACCTTGTTACAGCAGTCTTAGAAAATGCATTAAGACAAACATCACTGTTTTTGCACTATCTGGACAACTGGTGATGTTTCCATATGGAACACTATCTACCACAAGTCCTGTTTCAGAAAGATCAGTACCCCAAAAAAGAGATGCAAGTAAAAGATACTTTATTTCACACCATCTATTTCCTCAAAGATTTAGTAATTAAAAACCCAAACCTAATTCCAGAAATAAAAAAAAATGTAAGAAAAAGTGAAAAATGATAAAGGTAGAATATTCAGTCATTAAAAAAATTTGAAGAATATATATTTCATGAAAGTGCTCAATGTAAAAGTTAAGGGAAAAAGTAAAATACATATTAATTTATGCACTATGTTTTCAATTTTATTTTTAAGGGCATTTATAAAAATGAGATACTTAAAAACAACAGTAAACATGTTCTAGGAGGTAAGTGTAAGAGCAGCATATATTTTGTTCTTATACATATATATATTATGTTCTTATATACATATTTACTTTCTATGCTTAATAAGTTACAAAGTTATAAGTTGTTAAGACCAACTACTTCTCAGTTATTTGAAATAAGATCAAAATATATTTCCAAATAGAAATACAGCACTATAAATTCTGTTTAGAAAAAGGTATATGAAGATGAGAGCTAACTAAGCAGGCAGAAAGAAAACAGTTATCTTAAAATAAATCTTAACAGTCCCTGCTCATCCAAGAAGCATAGGACACATTGCAAACTATTAAAATGAATTATTTTGACATGTCTTAGATATGAATTAGATAGCAAATAATTTTATCTGAGTCACATAGAATTTTCTCTAATTTTGCTGATAGACCAGATTAAGAAGTCAGAGTTTTGCTTTCTATTAATATTTCTACAACAGTGATTTTTGATTATTTGGGTTGCACTTCTCTTTTTCCATAGTGAGGAGGAAAAGGAATAGCAAAATTTTCTGATCCCCTCAAATTTGGATTAGTATTTCAAATAATATTACTGGATTATTATTTTTTTTTATTTTGTTTTGGGGGAGTTGAGTTTTTTTATGTAATGATCCTTATTTTTATTGTTATCCCAATAGCAACTGCCTTGACAGAAAAAGACATATCTTAAAACAAACTCACTGAAGTACAAAATAAATTAATAGAAGCAAATTGTATGACTCTCGGGAGTCTCAGAGCTACCTAAGAGTTTAGATCAGTGATTCATCTCACAACAATTGTACTTAGATCAATTGTACAAAGAACAACTACACTTCTAACAAGAATGTCAAATGTAACTGAGTTTGGAGTACACCATTTTAAATCTTGTCCATATTAAGAACAAAAACATTATCTTTAGGGACCTCCCTGGTGGCGCAGCAATTAAGAGCTGCGCTGTGGAGCTGTCGGCAGCTGTGACTCGAGTTCTACACCCAGCCAGGGAGATTCCCATATGGCGCTGCAGACCTCTTTTGCCTCGCCCGCTGCTCCCCTCAGCAGTGTACTTTGATCTATCTACTTTTTCTGCTCCCCGCTCTGTCTCTGGTGAAACTTCTTGCCGCCCCACGCCTTCTGGCCTGTACCCCAGCTTGTATGCATTAATAATTTTTTTTAATTTTTTTAAAAAAAACTAAAAAAAAAAAAACCATTATCTGTAAATAGGATTTAAAAAAAAGATAAGTTCAAAGTCCAACTACAGTCATTGTGTGCCTGCAATAGTTACCATTATTCAGGTACTATACAAGGATTCAAGAATGGCAAATTTAACAATTCAGGTGAGAGGGGCCATCTTTCTACACATATCTGATCAAGTTTACTTAATTAATACAATAATCTATAATTGTCTATGTCCATAACTTAACATTACTTAGACCATTATATTTAATAAAAGTATATATTTCCATTCGTTTTCTCCGCACATATACAGAGTAATTCTCCTCATTTTCAATACTGAGTATATTATTACGGTAACTAACTATATTTGAGTTTTTAAAGCAGCGGCTGAGATTAGACATTTGAAAATAAATACTTAAAATGTTCATTTTTACAGAAAATAAAATATCTTCCTATATAATTGTGACCCCCTTTCACACTTAAGAAAATTAGCAGTAATTCTGTAATAGCCATCCCACAACTGTCCCCAAAATGCCTGATGTAACTTGCTTTTTTTTTTTTTCTTGGCAGGGGTGGGAGGCCGGGGCACAGGAAATCTAATCAAGTTTCACAGGCAGTTATGTATGTTATATCTTTTTAAATAACATTCTGTGCTTTCTTTTTGGTGTTGTGTCTGCAACAATGATAAAGAGAAGTAGCTCTCTCACCCAGTGAATATCCTTTCTTTGTGGAAAAAAAAATAGTGTGTGTAAAACGACACTTCTTTGAAAAGTCACACTGGGGAATTAATAATGGGAAATTAAATATAGTATAACAAAATGCTTTAACAGAATGCTATAAAAGTACCAATATACTTTTGAAATAGCTAATTCACTCTGTGCTCATAATAACATTTTTCTTAACTAAATAATCCAGAAATTCTTCTGAGTTGTCTTACTATCGTCATACTGCAAATCTCCATTTAATGGACATTTTATTCAAAAGTCCTGGTGAAAATTGATTTACAAATATTCAAAAACCATGTGAGTAAAAAATATATACTACTGTTAAATAATTGCATTTTCCAAATAGTAAAGGAAATTTTAGGTCATAAAATAGAAAACATTCTTGGGCCTCCCTGGGGGCACAAGGGGTTAAGTCTCAGCACTATCAAGATATCAGCAGTCACTGCAGCTTGAGTTTGGTCCCAGCCAGGGAGCTAACTCACATGGCAAAGCAGACCTCTCCTGTCCTGCCCACTCCTCCCCTCAGCAGTGTATTTCAGTCAATCCACCTGTTCTGCTCCCTACTCTGTCTCTGGTGAATCCTCTCACCGCCCCCCCCCCCCCACCTCTGGCCTGCATGCCAGTTCTTCTACAAAATACGTAAGTCTTTAAAAAAAATAGAAAACACTGTTTAAAATAATTGCAAGGCAATAACCAAGACACTTCTACAGAATACATTTTCAATTTTTGAGTTATAGTCTACAAGTCAGGGTGGGCATTGAGTAAATGGAGTTCTGTTTGCTCTTCTATGTTTTGTGTATGTTTGAAAAACTTTAATAAAAGTAAGTTTTCAAAACAAGTACTTCATAAAATTGTTGCTTGTTTTCGTAATGCCAGCAGACAAAGACTAACACTATGAGTATACTTCTAGGAGGGGCATAGTGTAGGCAAATTTATAGAAACAAGAAGTTGAATGATGGTTGTGTGTGCTGGTGGGGGCTGGGGAAGCAGAAATTGAGAGTTAATGTTTAATGTGTGCAAAGTTTCAGCTGGAAAAATGAAAAACTTATAAAATGTTTGGCAATATTTGTAGAATAACATGAATTTATGTAGTGCCACAGAACTGTAGACTTAGAAATGGTAAAAATGTTAAATTTTATGCTATGTGTATTTTGCCCAATAAAAAGCTCTTTTTTTTCCTAAACCTAATTTTTCATATTTGAGTCATCTTCATTGTCAAAAAATTCCCCAGGGGGTAAAAAATATGAAATCTTAATTTGGAATAGGTCAATCAGAAAAATTAATTAATGGGTCAACAAATTCTTATTGAATGCCTTCTAAATTGATGGGCTACTAATTATTATTTTGCATGTGGAAACAATGTTTGCAAAGATATAAAAATACAATTTGAATAACTGTATATTCCCAAAAGTTCTAAGTTGCTAAGACCAACTGCTTCTCAGTTATTTGAAATAAGGCAAGATCAAAATTTCCAAATAGAAAGTACATTTTTCATTGTTTATGGCTTAAAAACAATAGAAGTGTCACCTTTGGATTAATTATAAATGGGTAATAATATATGCTCTGGAAAGTAATATTTTCACAAAGTCTGAGGTAACCAAGAGCAGTGTGTAATACCAAAAATCATTTAACCATAACTAATAAATTAAAATATTTATCATAACAATCAGAATTCACTTAGTTCAAACAAGTTCAGCAGGCATAGACCACAAAGGAATGAATGGAAGGGAACAGGTTTTGAAATTTTAAAACAGCAAATCTTTGAGTCATTTGTACAATTCAAGGTTCCAATTATTACAGGTTTTACTAGCTGCCCATATTGTTCTAATACCAATAGCATAACAAAATTATTTTTCATTTATATTGGAGGTTAACTCTACTCACTCTTGGTGGAAATAACTGAATAATATTTCCAGCTACGTCTAGGATTCTTAGGTTTCTAAGATCACAAAGTTCCTGTGTCAGAAAACAAAAGAGATTTATTTTAAATCTAATATGTAGAATCCTAAATATTCCTTTTAAGTTCAAACTTGAAAATCTTTCCTAATTATCTGATCAATTCTTTAGTACACTCTCCCAAAGGAGATTACTGTGCCCTGATTACCAGATTCTGAGTTCTAGATTTCCGCTGACCACTCTGATAACATAACATGGCTGCCAAGATTTAGACTACTTTTAGGTTCAAATCTTACCTCTGACACTTATGATGTAACTGAGAAAATTTCTTAATTTCTTGGTATCGTGTTTTCATTTATAAAATGGTAATGTTGATGGAAGCCCATACTACAACATGGTTGTTGAATATATTAAATGAATTATTAGTCAGAAAGTACATACTAAGGGGCCTAATACATAGTGAGTGCTTGGGAGACATCACCAAAAGTAAAATGGAAAGAAACTTTAAAAAAAAAAAAAACACAGAAAACAGATGTATTCCTGGGAAGTTGTCTCTATGGACAATTCCACCAGCACTTTTTTTTTTTTTTTTTTTGGCATCTACCTTTCGCTTAACGCTGTGCTAACATAACTTTTTCCTTATAAAGGAAATAAAATCTGTCACTTTTCATCTCTATGCCTAGTGTAACATTACATTACCATAGTAACCACATGGTTGTTATAGTGCATCTGGGTTCTGATAGCTCTACCAGCAAGCAAATATTCTGGGATTTTTTTTTTTTAATTAGAAACATAACAGCATTTAGAAACTGAAAACTGAAGGTATGACTTGCTTTATAATTCCAGCCACATGCAGAGGTATTTTTGAAGTGACACCCTTATTTTGAGGATCAAACCTCTCCTCAGGGAGATTATATGACCTCTCAGTCATGACAACTGTCTTTTTTTCCCTCATCTTCTCACATATAATCCCAAGTTGGTAGGTCATGAGATGGAGTTTGGCATAGTAGATGTTTATTAGGGAAAATAGAGTTTATTAAACTAAGTGGGGTGCTCTAGAGTGGGCACTGTCATCCCAAGATGTTCTCTACCAGGCAGAAGTGGAGGAACCTTTCTATCCCTACCTTGATTGCTCTTAGAGTGACCTTGAACAAGGAAGGTAGTTCTCTGTAACTGAGGCACACTCCCATCAAGCTAACAGATGGAGGCTGTCTGCAGTCCTCACCCCCCACAACTGGGCAGCAAGACCTTGAATAGGGATCTGCCCTCTCATATATATGATCGTCTTATGTGTCATGAAGTCTTCTACTACCATGATACTCTCCTCACTGCTGTATTAGCTACAGGAAAATTAAAAAATACTGGCACTGAGTATGGCTAGTTGTAGGCAATCAATGTCATCATCTCTTTCTCTTCTGATCATGAAAGTCAGGCTCTCCTAAAGAATGGCAACATGGACTCCAGCAGTTCTGAGTTTAGTTAAGTTGTTCCAATTTCACAATCTCAGCACAAAGAACATATTTACTTCCCAAAGTCCATCTACTTGGACGGCATATTCCTTTCCTTGAATAAACAATGATGCAATTAAACAATTGGTAAAAGACGTAGACAACTTTCCAAAGACACACAAAGGTGTTCAACATCACTAGCCATAGAAATGCAGATCAAAACCACAGTAAGCTATCACTTCATACCTATCAGGATGACTATTATCAACAAGATAAGAAATAACAAGTATGAGTGAGGGTGTAAAGAAAAGGAAACCCTTGTACACTGAGAGTGGGAAGGTAAATTGGCTGCTGTAATAAGACAAATAGAGATTCCTCAAAACATTTAAAAAAAGAACCACCATCTGATCCTGCAGTCCCACTTCCAGGTATCTATCCAAAGAAATCTCAGAAAGATATCTGCAGTCATGTTCATTACAGCATTATTCATAATAGGCAAGATATGGAAACAACCTAAGCATCTAATGATGGATGAATGAATAAAGAAATTGGGTTACAATGGAATATTATTCAGTCTTTAAAAAGAAAAAAAATCCTGCTATTTGAGACAACACAGATGAAACTAGGAGACCTTATGATACGTGAAGTAAGTCAGTCACAGAAGGACAAATATCACCCTTACAAAGCATATAAAACTGATAGATGTATAGAAGTAAACAATGGAGTGGTGATTACTAGGAATGGAGAGAGATTCAATGAATTTAATGTTACAGTTATACAAGATTACTGTGTTCCAGAAATCTGCTGTTCAATATAGTGCCTATATATACCAAGGCTTTGTACTTAAAGAGTAAGTCTCACATTAAGCATTCTTATTTTTTAAAAAAGGCAGACACAAGGAAATATTTGGAGATGATATGCTAATTACCTTGAACGTGGAAAATGGCAATATGAATGTATACATGTCTAAACTCCCAAAACTGTATGTATCAATTATGTATAGCTTTTGTATACCAATTATATCTCAATGAAATTGGGATCAGGGGAGAAATTTCTTTAAAAAAAAAATACATTTTAGGGCCTCCCTGGTGGCACAGTGGTTAAGTGCTGCGCTGCACTGTGGAGCTGTTGGCAGTGGTGATGCAAGTTCGACGCCCAGCTGGGGAGATTACCACATGGCACAGCAGACCTCTCCTGCATCGCTTGCTGCTCCCCTCAGCAGTGTATTTCTGTCGATCTGCCTGTTCTGCTCCCCACTCTGTCTCTGGTGAACCCTCTTGCTGCCCCACACCTCTGGCCTGGACCCCAGCTTGTATGCATAAATAAATAAATCTTTTAAATAAATAAATACATTTTTATAAGTGTCATGTCAATTCTTTCCCCCGTGGATTATTTGCTTATACCTGAGATCATTTTAGAGATGCAAAATTAAGTATCTGATCTACTAGGAATCAGATACAAGATATACATGTATACTTGAACAGAATACATATAATTTATAGCATACCAGAATATAATTACTAATTTGATTGTTTTTTAAAATGAGTATTTTCTATAATGACTCATCATTTATAATGTAAACCAAAAAATCAATGATAGACCAAATCTTACCATTTTTTTAGGATTAAAATTTAAAGCTCTTTTAACATTTTATCAATGCCAGATAGATAGATAAGGAGATAGATTGAATCATTTTAAATGTTTAAGTACATAAATGATCACAGACATTATTTACATGAAAAGGCATAAGACTAGCATTTAAATTTTAAGAAATCTAAACTTCTTAAGATTTATAAAATTATACTAACAGTATTGATTTGAGGTAAGGAATTTTAAGTCAGACAGATAGGGATTTGAGGCCCTTCTCTCACCTTTGCAAATTGTGTACAAGTTACATAACCTCTCTTTTCTTTATTTTAAGATGGGAATAAGAAGAGCTACATCATAGAGTCTTTATAACACTAAATAATAGACTGCATTATGACAATGACCTTATGTTGTTTTTTCCTCAAATAAAGGAGATTTAATCGATTTATTCTGTTATCAAGATATTTTATTATTTCTAAAATTCAGGAATTTTAAGTAATTTTAAAATATTTTTAATTAATTAATTTATTGTTAATTGAGGTAATATTTGGGGGTTGCCACATAAAATACAGGTGATTCATTTAAATTTAGATAATGAATTTATACAGTAAATTTAGTACAATGCAGTACTTGGGATATACTTCTCCCAAAATATAATTCATTGCATATATGATATTCAATTCTAAGTGTGTACCTGTAGTTTTATTTTTTAAATCTGGCAGCCCTATCTTTGTGGAATAATCCTCTGTCATGGGGATTTGGGAACTGAATACATCTAATCTGAGAAAACACAAGTGATGGCTTGTACTTGGATGCCTACCTGTTATAATCATCTCTTCCCTAAAAATGAAAATTTGATTCTATGTTTTGCTTACCTCTGGTAAAATTTCAATATTGTTCCTGGCCAGATGAAGCTTCTCAAGCTTTTTCAAGAACTTAATCTCTTTGGGTAGACAAACAATCTGATTGTAGTTAAGTTGAAGTTCAAAAAGATTCTTAAGGAAACAAAGTTCTCTAGGAATGCTGGCTAGCTGGTTATGATTTATACTCAAATGTGTAAGTCTTATTAACCTAAAAAAAATAAAGTATACAAATGAAACTCACAAAATTAAGAAGGTCCATTATACAGATATCACTTTTAAGAAGCCATGTGTCAATTTATATTTTTCATAGTACATCTGAGTCTTAATTTTCAATTGAGGTAATGTTATGATACCCCCACACATTACCAACGTAGTACATCCACCACCAAATCATCCATAGGCCACCATAGACCATTGTGCTTCCTTCCCTCTTTGTACTTTCTCCTCTGCCCCCAAGCTTCAGTTCTGTAGTCAGTTTTCAAAGGTTAGTTTTTAGTCTTGTCTTTATCTGACCCTTAGTTTGGTTTCTCTATATTTCACATACTAGTGACACAACCCAATTTTTACCTTTCTCCTTCTAACTTATTTCACTTAACAATATCTCTTCCAGCTCCATCCATGTTGCTGCAAATGGCATGAGTTTATCTTTTTTAATCACTCATCTGTTTGGGGACACTTAAGTTGTTTCCATACTTTAGCTATAGCAAATAATACTACAGTAAACATGGGAGTGTAAGTTTCCTATAGAATTAGTATTTTTGAATTTTGGGGATCCATGTTTAATGTTATGATATCCATGTTTAATGTTAATATATGTTCATACTGCTTTCCATATGGTTTGGACCAATCGGCACCACCACCAGCAGTGTGGAAGGGTTCCCTTTTCTCCACATCCTTGCCAGCATTTGTTTCTGGTCTTTTCCATATGAGCTATTCTCAAAGGTGTGAGGTGATATGTCATCATGATTTTGATTTGCATTTCCCTATTGTTAAATGATGGTGAACATCTGAGTCCTACTTCAGTCAGATGTTCATGACTATTGATCATTTGAGCATAAAAAATGTTTGTTGTAATTAATTTATAAAGATGTTACAATCAAATGACTTATGCTCAAAATATTTTATGTAACCAAAACCTAAATTCAAGGAAAATAACTATTTTTTATTCCTTGTATGGATATACTGGCCATATTGAAGAAGACAGGGGACTAAGGAAATCACATACATATACAAACATACTATATACGGATATAGGTAGATAAAGGTATAGACACAGATATATAGATAGAGCCTATACCAAATAGATAGAACAACCTAGCTGCTGTGGAAAATGCAAAGATGGATCAGCCACAAATTCTGCTCCCTTGTGCATATCATGATCTGGAAGGACATATGAAATAGAGACATAAAATGAGGAGAGAAAATGCCATCAGAGAGAGAGAAAAGGATTAAGGAACTTTGAAATCTGAAATTTGAATGAAAAAGACTTAATAGAGTACCTGAGGTATATCACAAGCTTTTTGGAAGACTTGAAATTTTCAATTTGGCCCTAAAGGATAGACCTTATAAGGGCAACAGAGGGCCTGTTACAATAAGCTGAAGCTGTATTAATATTTTAATAAAAATCAGAAAGAAATTAACACTAGAATGCACTACTTATGTACCTGTACATTAATTTTAACAATCAATACAAGTCTAAAATGAGGAATCATAAACAGTTAATAACTTATCTAAATTACCCACCCAGAAGATAAAGAACATGAATAAGAACATGAAAAAGTGCTCAATGTCAATTAGACATCAGGGAAAGGCAAACTAAAACTACAGTGAAATGTGACTTCAGATCCACTGTAATGGTTAAAATTTTTTAAACTGCTGCAATGTAAAATGGTACAACCATTTTGTAAAAGTATTAGCAGTCCCTTATAAACTAACGTATATACCTACAGTCCTACTTTATGACTCAACAACTGACTCCTAGAAATTGAAATGAAAAATAAAGTAAGCATATGTCCACAAAAAGGCTTGTACAACAATATTTATAATGGATTAATTCATTATGGTCCCAAGATGGAAACAATAACATAAACCAGAGAAAATAACTTATGTCATATCCACATGATGAAATGTTACTGGGGATAAACAAAAGACTATAAACTATTGACAAATGCAACAATAAGGCAAATCTCATATATATACACACACATATATATGCTGAGCAAAAGAAGATACACACAAAAGGGCACATAATGTATAATTTAGCTAGTTCTAAAACAAGTAAAACTAGTCTGTAAAGATATGTATCAGAACAGTGTTTGCCTCTAAGGGGTAAGAATTTACTGGAAGGATATTAGAGAAACTGGATCAAAGGATGTGTTAAATACCTTATTGGTACGTGCACAATTGTCAAAGCTCTTTGAATTGAACACTTAAAATTTTTATGTAAAATTTTATGCAGAAAGAAGAGGCCATTAGATTTGGCTACCTGAAGGATGTTAGTGGCCATTGAAAATGAGTCATTAGAATGGAACAGGAAAAAGAGCATTTGAAGGGGCTGAGCAGGAAAGAAAGACACTAGACAGGTGGCACTTTAGAGAAGTTTGATTACAAAGGAAAGAGAGAATGAGGGAGCAGGAGAGAAAAAGCAGAAAGACGACCTTGTCTTAAGGTCTGCTTAAGGCAGGAAGACAGTGAAAGTAAGAGAGCCCAAATTTCTCAGTAAAATAGGGACAAAGTAACTTGCAGAGTATTACATGGTGAAAGAAGAATAACCTCATGTTAAAAAAAGTAAAAACGGATGTAGTAGGTCCTGTGGAGAAAGGGATGGAGAGTTTTCTTCATTAACCATTGATAGGATCAGCATTTTAATTGACTCCATGTGAACTACTCTATCATGAGAGTTTAGAAAGGTATTACTGTGAGAAACAAAAACAAAAATAACCACCAATAATAATAAAAGCCACATCCCTTGAGCATTTACTACATCCCAGGCTCAAACTTAAATATCTTTCATGAATTATTTAACTATCAAAATAGCTCTATAAAGTAGACACTGATATTATGCTAATTTTGCAGATAAAGACAGTAAGGGAGATAGAAATGAAGAAATATTCCCAGGGTCAGAAAATGAAATCCGCTTGGGGAGGCAACCAATAAACTTACATCTAGGGCATGGACAGAATTTGCTGTAAAACAGCATGCACCTGTATATTTTGCAAACCTACATTTTTTTTCCAGTAAAAGCTTTCATTTACTTTTCTAACATAACTTAGATTTATCTGGTTCCTTCCATATTGTGCTTTGTGCTTCAAACATAGCTAAATTTACTAAGCTGTGAAATCATAATGTGTTTAACTTGCAAGGATTTTAACGTTCACCTGCTTAAAATTCTCCCTTTGATGATGAAAAAAACTAAGGTCCAGGGCAGTTAAATTACTTGCCAAGGTCATAAGGCCAGTTTCAAAAAGACAGGACCTGAACCTAGTTGCTGGATGATTCAATGGGTCTTTATTTTCATTCTATTATCAATATACAAATCAACTGATAAGCTGAATGCATGAAGATGCAAGCAACACCATTATTATGTTCACTGCTATATACATTCCTCTATACAGAAATTAGATCAACTCAAATTTAATGTAATTTCTTGACTTAAAACATTTCTTTCTCTGTAAAAAAATCTATTTAGGAATCACAATAGATTGGCTAGAGATATAGAAAAGTAAATTGGACTAAACTTTAGGTGCTGTAGAAAGCCCTTTGTTGAGGACTGTTCGTAGTTTTGTATCCTCCTCTAAAAATCTGGACGCTCTTACTCTGTAATACATCTGTTTCTGTTCAACAGGCAATAAAGTGAGTCTCCGAAGTAAATCCGAGTAGGGTTCTCTCTCTCCATCTGTCAGAGGAAAAGCCCAAGAGGGTGTTTTGCCTGCAAAAGGACAAGGCCTTCAGCTGGCTCCAGAAAGGCACAGTAACAGCAGCCCATCTGTGCAGATGTGCAGGATAAGGAAAAACAGTATTTTTTTGTTGTTGTTAATGATAATAAAATGTGGAGAGATTTTTTTTTATGAAAATGACATCTTGGTTTTAAATCCTTAGCTTTTATATTACCTTTTCGGTCAAGCTGAAAATGGTTTATAATACTCATGTGAAATAAAGTTTAATGTCCCCGATTCTGTACTGAGCAAGTTCCAAGAACCCTAGAGTTGGGAATTCAGTAACACAATCAGCTTTAGAACTTTGTTTCAAACCTCCATTTTTACACTTAGACTACCAAGTCATGCTGTTTCTCATTTCTCCAAAGTGTTTAAGGAATCATCTGTTTAAAATTAGTGGCTTCCCTCAGCTCTTCAGATGCCTCTTTGCTATGTATAAATCCCACAAGGACTTGAGGCCTAATATGTTCAGATGACCAGAGTGGGGACTGAAGGCAGAGGGTGGAGGGTAGCAGAATTGGCGAGTGGGGGAACAAAGTCTCTCTAAAAACAAAATTACCTTCTGATTTCTTTAGGAATATCTGTAAGCTGATTGTTGTTCAGATTAAGCAGGATCAAATTTTGTAAGCCATCTGTTAGAAAAAATTTTAGTCACTTTAGCTATGTGCTAGAAATAAATTTTAGCCAATTTTCTATGTACCTTTGTTTTCATGCCTTGGTCAAAGCTCTGAGTTGCTGGTAACAGAAACCCTCTTAAACTATCTTAAGCAAAAAGGGGGAATTTATTAAAAGTAACAAAGCTAAGTCATGGCGCCTGAGGACAGATGGTCCAGCTAGGCTTACCACAAACTGCAACCAGAAACTAAAAGGCACAAGAACCGAGGAATGTGCTCCGTACTCTCAAGGAATCTCTGCAGCTCACATAGTTTCTCGTTATAGCTCCTCTCAGTTGCTAGTATATTCCTACCCCAACACGACCCCTTCACCCATCTACCATACACACACACACACACACACACACACACACACACACACACACACACACATTCTATTTGTTCTCTTTTGAACAGATTTTTTCAATTTTTCTATGTTTTTGTAACCAGCCCACAAATCCTGAGTTTCACTGTTCACAGATAGGACAGAGTCCTCAAACTAAAGTGCCTATAGGAACCAAAGGGATATTTCAGAGCACAGGAGTGGGCCTGGCAGAGAATGTGCTGGACTGGAGAGTTCATGCTTTCTTTAAAAGGGCAACAGCCATTCAATCAGCTCCTAGCATTAGCTGTCAGGTAGGAATATGATTCTAGTGTTGTCTAATCATTACTTTGTAAAATAGACAAAAAAGAGCTAGCCATCCAGACTTTTATGTGCACTATTTTGCTTTGAAAATTTTGGCACCTATGGGCCTCCCTGGTGGCACAACAGGTTAACTCTCAGCATTATGAACCTATCAGCAGCCACTGCAGCACGAGTTCGATCCCCAGCCAGGGAGCTTCCCACATGGTGCGGCAGACCTCTCCTGTCTCGCCTGCTGCTGCCCTCAGCAGTGTACTTCAGTACATCTGCCTGTTCGGCTCCCCACTGTCTCTGGTGAATCCTCTCACCATCCCATACCTCTGGCCTACACCCCAGTTCTTGTATGCATAAATAAATACTTAAAATTAAAAAAGGAAAATTTTGGTAGCTAATTCAAATTTTTTAAAGGCAGACCAGACAGAACCAACCAATTTGTGAACCAGATTTGGTCCATGAACCATCAACATTCAACCTTTGCCTTCGTTCATCTGATACATTCAGATCAAGTAAACTATTGCAGACTATCCTATTACCCAAGAAAGAGAATATGGCCGACCCAGCTTGATACACATATCAAGCCTGGTCCGTCTGCTCTGGTCAAGAAGGATGGGGTCACACAATACAAGCTGGACAGTACTCAGCTCCCCAAATTACATCTGCCCTTCTATCTGACAGAATATAATTTATGTTAATCACATGGGATTTTCAAATTTCAACAACCCAAAATGAAGAAATGCAGAAACTCAAGACATTCAGGAGCACATGCACAAATTACATACATCTTATAAACCTCGAATTTAAGGGCAAGAAAAAATTTTCTTTGCAGAACACTTAATTAGCACAAATTAAATTGCTTAATATCTTTTTATATACTTTATGTTCTACCTAGATTTGTCCCTTTGGTATAATTCATAAAACAGTATTGTCTACTTGTTTGCATGTCCTTTATTGATTTTCTTCTTATGTGTAAACTGTTTTCTTCCTAAGTAAACTTTAACCGGACCCTGAAACTGTAGCTTTGTATATAGAATGTGCATAGCATCGATAAGTTTTTGTTACAGTTCTTATTGCGAGGAAAAATATTTCTCCAAGACACATGATTTTAAAATACTTTAAAGAGATTGTACCAGAGTTCATGCTATTTGCCAAATATACCCCTAATTTAGTGCTTCATGTAATAATGCCATTAATATATGCTGGTTGGGAGTGGGAGCAGTGCTTATAGATAGCATTATGACTCAGTTTACAGAAACTTATAAATCTTGTATCTTATTATACTGCTGGAGACAGACCTGTGTGGTGCCTGACAATGAACTAATGAAGCTATAAATATCATCTGGATACAGAGAACAGAGGAGAAAGGGGATGCAAGGTGAAGAAGGTCAAGGGGCTCAAAGGCTGGTGGTAGATGGAAACTAAACTTTTGCTGGTAATCATGATCAAGTATATGCAGATGTTGAATTATAACGCTATACACCTGAAACTTATATAATGCTGTAACCAATTACTTCGTTAAAAAAATTTGTGTCATCTGAATCTCTTCATCATATGCTCTGTCCTGAAGCCCTCTTTCTAAACTGATTAGGAAGAACATTACATTGAATGGAGAAATTATTAGATTAAGGGAGACGTGAGGGGGTAAAAAAGTCACTGTATTTCATCTTTTCTTTAAAATTTTCTCCAAATTAATTTAAATTTAGAGTCTTCATCAAAGATTGTGACTTAGTATTGCAGACAAAATAAAAAGTATAAAGAACAAGGACAACTATGAAGAGCTTTTCTTTATTTAATTGTCAACTAGGACAGACTAGAACAAGAACCCCGAGATTTAAGTCAAAATGTACAATGATTCTGAAGAGGGGAAAACTCACTAACCCTTATGCTTACTTATTTTCTCATATCTGCATGTAAAGAAAAATATAAAATGGTTCAAAAAATGTTATCCTCGGAATTCTTTAATTACAACAGTAGAGTGTAAATATCAAACCAAGAACAACAGAAACAAAGATGAAGGCATATAAATTCCTTTCCACTGAAGTCCCAAATTTTTAAGTATAGGGGATTGGAAGTGATACTATAATGCTGTTCTTTGAATTACTTACCACAGGCTTCAGGCTCAAATCTATGAATCTTATTTCCAAATAAATGGAGCTTCTTCAGGGATATAAGGTATTTAATCTCTTTTGGAACCTCTTTTAAAAGGTTGTTTCCCAGATTTAGTGTTGTCAACTGCAAATACACAGATATTTAATAGACTCATGTTATTCACCTCCAAATAAGAAAAAAGAAATAAACTCCTTTGCTGAGATCTGCGCAATCTAGGAAAACTTGGACATAACCTCAAACAAATATTTCACATATACCTAATTTTTAAAAATAAAATTCATGTGAGCTTCATGTTCAATTTATGTTAAAGTACAACTTAATTTTCAATTAAAGCACTTTAACTTCTTTGTTTTACAAAGCATTCCAAAGATCCATTTATAAGTCATTTGACCAAATCAAAACTATCCTAACATTGTGACTCGTAGACTAAAAACTATTAAGAGCTCAGCAAAGGGATTAATTTTCTGAAATCAGAAATATAGTCAAAGATCTGAGGTCTTCCTCTATTATCACTCCCAAGGAAATGTTTTTCTTTAGGTAAATAACACAGTTCTAATATATGGATACTGGGGGGTGGGCAGTTTATGAAAGAAACTAGTGACATGATATAGTAGGGAACAGAAGACCTGCCCTACTAATGGTGGATTAATCAGACACAGGAAGAACTGCATGTGAGAGGAATTAGATCCTCCTTGAGCATCTAATTCAATAAATCAGTGATATAGGATTGTTCCCTAAAATACTGTCTTTTTCTTTGATTTGAAAATCTGTCTTCCATTATACAAAACATTTACTTCAGACAAGAATTACAGTTAGGAAACCTAAGTAATTTATTATTTATATTTAAATACCACCTGGTATTTGGTAAGGATGTACGTCAATGATTTAACTTAACATCAAGTGGGCACAGATATATTTACAATAAAATTCCATGTCCTCAGAATTCATGGAAAAGGTTTTCCGGACACATATATTTTTCTCTGAGAATTACCACTATCCAGAAACAAAGGACAGTATATCTACTTCCTGGGAGACCTTATTTTGTAGAGGCTAAAACAAAATATTTTCACCATTCTAATGAAAAGACAGTCCAGAGTCTGTGACTGTCTTAGTTTCCTATTGCTCCTATAACAAGTTACCGCAGATTTATTATCTTACAGTTCCAGAGGTAAGATATTAGAAATGGGTCTCACTAACCTAAAACTAAAGCATTAACAGGACTGTGTTCTTTCCTGAAGACTAGAAAAGTCTATTGTCTCTTCTAGCTTCCAGTGGCTGCCCACATTCCTTGGTGTCTTTTGCTCCCTTCATCTCAAGAGCCAGCAATGCCTGGTTGAGTCTCTTTCAAATCACATCATTCTGACACTCTACCTTTAAAGATCCTCGTAACTACTTTGATTCACCAAGTTAATTCAAGAAAGTCAATACAAAGACAAAGTCATCTGATTTCCAACCTAATTCCATCTGTATCCTTAATTTTTCTTTCACATTTAATCTAACACATTCATATGTGGGATTTTTTTTACCAGTAGGAAGGGCAATTTATTTACTAAAAAGAGGCTCACACAAGTGGCTACCCATTGAGAATAGAATTAATTTTAACTCTAATACCCCACTTTTAAAAGTAAATTTGAGTCATAAAAAACATAAATTTGAAAAATAAAGAAAAAATACAAGAACTTTTAGGCAATATACATATAACCTAATGGTTTTGACCAATCAGCTTATGACACTATATGTGATTCATAGGCATAGAATCACACCTCTCAGGCGCATGTCCTGTACCACACTCTCCACTAAGGCACTCTCAGCCCTCCACCATAGTCTATTGGGTCCCCTCCCTTCCTTGTTTTTCCTTCTCCTCCTCCCCATCTCATAGTCTCAATTCCACAGTCAGATTTCTTATTTGTTATTGATTTGGTTTTGTATGACACTCTGGTTTGTTTCTCTGTCTTAGGATGTGGGCATCATTGAGAGACTAGTATTTGCCTACCACAGTGACTATTTGAAATCTCTTTTCTAAAACAGAGGTAATTTCATTCTTTCATTTACAATTAGTGAAAAATTCACAGCAACCAAGATGAGCGCTCAATAAAAATTTATGTGAGTACTGGTGAGAAATATAAGGTATCCAAAACTATAAAAGATATGAGATTTTACCCAACTAGCAAGCTAACAGTTAATTTGTCACAATTTCATAGATAATGGTAGCATGAGACCCTGGGAAAGAGAAAAATGATAGTTTATTATTTACAGAAATAGCAGTGCTCAGAATACTGCTAATATTATACCAAGAATGCAAAAGGAGACAGATGATAACCTGAACATGCAGTGGGTATGTTACAGAAGAGCCATCATCCTACAGAAACTGAATCATTTATCTTTGCAGCAACCATGCCCCCTTCATATGGAAGCACACAGTATGTCACTAAATTTCAAGACTATCTTTTATATAAACATCCTTGAAAAGTCAGTCCAGAACAAAGACAGGCAATGGTCCTGCTCACAAGATTGCAAAAGCATGAGAGACTCAAGGAGAATTACCTCCAACAAAGAGAAGGTAGCATATATTTTTAAAGTAAACAGGTAATGAGGAATAGAGCTGATGATTTCCTGCACCATCAATGCTTTACAGGTATTTTAGAGGGCACAGACACTCATTTTGCATGTTATGCTATCAATGCTCGTCTATGAGTTATATTTTTGACATTATGATTTACAGAATGTAAGAATATGACCCTAATTCATGAGTATTGATTTCATTGTGTATCAAAGGGAAATCACAGGATATAATCAAGTTTGACTATGAAGTGGAATTTGGGGTGAGAGGATGCTTGGTAATATATCCACATGCAAATCATGAAGAAAAAAAAAGTCTAAACGTCCATATAACTATCTCTAAAGAAGTATCTGGGCCAACATTCCTTTACAAATCAACATTAAATACTTATTTTGAGCCACCATTTATTCAGCACCTATATTCCCAGGTGCTGAATATACAGAAGTGAGAATGACCATAGATTTTTACCTTTAAGACAAATAGTGAGAAAGAAATGATCAAATGAGTGAATGAATGAACAAATAAGAATAAAGCAGACAATATTAAATACTCTGTAGATAATTTTTTAAATGAGGAGATGGTGATCAGTTGAAGAAAACTTGTCTTATAAGTTGATATTTAAACTGAGATTTGAGTGACAATAAGAAAAAATATGGCCAAAATATGGTGGAGGAGCTGAGAGATGTGACTGACAGGGCTAAGAATAATGAGTAGTGGAATAAGCCAAAAAAAAAAATTAGGCTGTGAAGGGATTCTTAGGCCCCATTATACATGGTTTAGACCATGGTAAGGTATTGGGATTTTACTCTAAGTAAAGTGAGAAATGACTGTATGGTTCTGAACAGAGATGTAGTGTTATTTCATTTGTGTTTTAACAGAAGAGCTGTATAAGAATACTCTACAGGTAGAGAAAGAAGTACACCATGGAGATAGCATGGAGCATGGCCACAGTGGTCCAGGTGAGAGACGATGAGGACTTGGGCTAAAATGGAGGAGGCTGAAAGAAGTTGATGGGCTTGAGATATGCTTTGGATGTAGAGCCGTGGTTATGATTTGTAAGAGAAAGAATAATCATGGATAGGAGCAGTTTTTGAGCTTGTGTACCTAAGATGATGAAAACTGGGACCAGGGAAAGATTTGGAGAAAAAAACAAAGAACTATGTTGTTTTATGCACAGTGACACCCTACTGATCGGGAAAAAAAATTGCACACAAAGACAACTGGTAAGGGACTGATCACAAAGATCTACAGAGAGCTGATGTGACTCAACAAAAATAAAGTCAACAATCCAGTCAAAAAATGGGCAGAAGAGCTAAAAAGAAACTTCTCCAAAGAGAAAATGCAAATGGCCAACAGGTTTATGAAAAAATGTTCAACATCACTTATAATCAGGGAAATGCAAATCAAAACCATAATGAAAGGGCCTCCCTGGTGGTGCAGCAGTTGAGCGCTGAGCTGTGAAGCTATCGGCAGCAGCGACGCGAGTTCGACGCTCAGCCGAGGAAATTCCCACACGGTGCCGCAGACCTCTCCTGCTTCGCCCATTGCTCCCCTCAGCAGTGTATTTCCATCAATCTGCCTGTTCTGCTTCCCACTCTGTCTCTGGTGAACCCTCTCGCCGCCCCATACCTCTGGCCTGTACCCCAGCTTGTATGCATAAATAAATAAATCTTTTATAAAAAATGAGATAACAGCTTACACTAGCAAGAATGGCATATATTAAAAAAAACAACAAACAAACAGGAAACAACAATGTTGGCGAGGATATGGAGAAAAACAAACTTTCCTACACTGCTGGTGGGAATGCAAACTTTTCCAACCACTATGGAAAGCTGTATGGTGGTTCCTCAAACTACTAAATATGGAGCTTCCATATGAACCAGCAATTCCACTCCTAGGAATTTACCCAAAGAACACAAAAACATTAATTCAAATGGATACCTGTGCCCCTATGTTTATTGTAGCACTATTTACAATAGGCAAGATATGGAAACAACCCAAATGTCCAAAAACAGATGACCAGATCAAGAAGATGTAGTATATATACACAAAGGAACACTATTCAGCAATCAAAAAAGATAAACTCATGCCATTTGCAGCAACATGGTTAGAGCTGGAAGGGATTAAGCCCAGTGAAATAAGTCAGAAAGAAAAAGAAAAATATCAGATGGTTTCACTTATAGGAGGAATGTAAATAAGGGATCAGGAAAAAAAATGATTACAATAAATTAAAAAAACAAAATTAACAGGCAACTATTAACCAAAGACACTCTGCAGGGGAGGGAGAGGGAAAGGCCTCAAAACAGGGGAGGGAAGAATACAAGGGACTATGGCAATGGTGCAGGGTGAATTGTTGATGGAAATTTTACCAGGTCTACACCTGAAAGGAGAAAGCATGAGTTGTATAAAAAGGAAGAATGATGTAAAATGTACATAAAATTAAAATTTTTTTAAAAGTTGTTTTATGCACATTAAATTAACACATTGTTTGCGGGTAGTTTGCTACTACCAGTCAACGTAAAACGTATAAATACGTTTCCTGCATACAATTTAAAATATTTTGTAAGCAAAACATTATTCCCATATTACTATTCCTATAAGAAAGGATCACCACTTTCTTTAAGCCACGTAGCTGGTGAGTAATAAGATGCATTTTAGACTGATAAGTGGAAATTTCAAGTAGGCAGTTGCAAATACAGACCTAGAGTTTTCTAAAGTGGTCAAGGCCAGGAGTAAATCTGTGAGCCTTCATCAAGTTAAAGCTTTCATTGTAAGCGATCACTGAGGATGAGAGTGTGGGCAGAAGGTAGGGTCTGGTAGAAAAAGAGAAGAAATGGTTCATAAAGCAGACTAGAAGGTTGGACTACTTACAGCATTTGGCTCAATAGTCCCCTGTAGTGCCAGCAAGACACAGAGCAGTTTTTCTATGATCCAGGCAGACAGGTAAAGGAGGAGTCCTGGAGCCCTTGGTGGCTTTTTCAGGCTTTTAATGTTTTTCTATAGCATTTGTAGAGAGGCAACCAGGTACAGGCAGGCAGGTAGCCCAGGGGCCAGGAGGCTGGCAGGCCTCCCACCCGCTGGCGAATCTTCACTCTCTCTGGCGTTCTCTCATGGTCTCTTCATTAGTCTCTACTGCGCACAGCCGCACAGTCCTCTGCCGCCTCTGTTCTCTGCTCTCCCTACTGACTCTGCTGGTATATGCTCCGCCTCCAGGCCCAGGTGTGACCACTCACGCACGCCTACACCCTACTCCAGGTTCCCGCCATCAGCATGAGTGTAGAACCACAGGGGTCTATCATTGATGCTAATGGCAGGAGGGTAGAACAATCTGATCACTTCATTTACCCTACACCTCCCTTTATTGAGCCAGGGCTCAACCTTTGGCTAATCCCACTGAAGATGTTCTCCTGTGTTCTCTGTAAAATTTCCTTTGCTTACTAGGAAAACTTTACCTGAACATTCATGGAAGGTTATGATTTTAACCTTCCAGAGGGGCCTGCTTGTGAAAGTGAAATGATGGCAGCTGAAAGGATATAACAGCCAGCCCTTTTACCTCTGTGGTACAAGGCATGCTCCAGAATGCTAGTAGCATAGATCTGAGACTACATTTCTCCTGAAATCACTTACTAGCCTAGATTCTTTCCATGTTCTGTTCTTCTTCCCTCACACCCTTATAGGTTTCTCCTGAGAGCACAACCTAACTAAATTACAAAAAGCTATGACTCAGGCTCTCCAAGATAGTGTCACAGAAGCCAAGGGGAAAGAAAAGGGAAAGAATGCTATTTTAAGAAGCAAGATGTGGGTCAAACCCCAAAGGAAGGTTAAGTTAAAAAAAATAAGCATAGAAAAACAACAACATTGGATTTAGTAACATGGAAGTCGTTGGTGACCTTGACAACAGGGGTGAAGTGTCAGAGAAGAAACTGATTGAAGTGGACTGTGAAGAGAATGTGAAATTGAAGACAATGACTCAGACAATTCTTTTAAGAATTTTTGCTATGAAGAGGCATTAGAAAATGAAGCGGGAATTAGAGGGTTTGTTTCCCCCTAAAATGAAGATAGTGCAGGTTATTTATATGTTGATTGAAAGAATCCTGTAGCTAAATGTGAAACTAATGATATAAGGAAAGAGATAACAATAGAATCATTTAGAATGAACAATAGGATCATTTAGAATGAACGATAGGATCGTTTAGAAGATGAGAGAGGATAGGATCAAAAGTATAATCGGGTGCTGGCATGGAGGGTAAGTGATGCTCAGGTTTTTGCGCCGTTGGCCTCTTGCAGTGCACAGAAAACAGCTAGAGCAGCGGAGAATGGCTATGAGAGGAAGCATGACTACAGAGAGCCAGGACCACAAGCTGACACCAGAGAGCCCAGTTAGAAAGAATAAGGATCCTGCCAGGGGCTGGGAGGCTTGTTAGCCTCTCTACCCCTTGGTCCCCCTGCCCACTCTGCCCTGCTGCCTGTCTGCTCTACATGGCATTAGATAAGAATGCCTGGACCCACTCCATTGGGGTAAGAGCAAGGAACATGGAGGTAGGTTCAATCAGGTAAATAAGCTCTTGACTGATAGTGTCTGTTTTCTGAATGAAATATGAAACAAAGCCATCAGCCAGGAAGACGAGATGTAAGTGGTTTGATGAAAGAGAAAAAGGAGATTTTGAAGAACAATCTAAGGAAATGTAGGGTGTCTGGTAGCCATACTTAGCCTTTGATTCAACTTAGCTCCCATAAAGATCATATAAAATGGATAGATAACCCAGGAAAAGGCAATTATCGTTATGTTACGTTAACTATGTTATGTTATGTTATGTTAAATATGTTAACTCCATAGCCTTTCGTTAGAAAGGACTACCATGTGAGATTCTGAGCTCCACAGCCAAGAATAGGACATGTAGACAGTGAAGATGACTTGACTGAAAACCTCAACATTTGAACAATTTCAAAGTTAAAACTAAGATGAAGTGACTATAACTGCATTGACTCTTGATAAAATAGGATAACCAAAGGGAGATTCATAGATGACCTTAAAAATCATGAAGATCTCTTACAGACGACGTGGTTATCCTATGTCACCTTGGCAACTATGTCAGAACTTCAGCCTAAATAACATAAATTATACAGAAATTTCCAGGGACACTGGTAGCAAAGGCTGAGTTACCATTGAGAAATACCTCAAGACCCAACCTAAATGCTTAATTAATTATATTTATTAAATATATGCCTCATAGTATTCTGAATATACAAAGAAAAAGACACATGTGATCCCCCCCATTAGATAGTACATATCTAATGGGAAGTGAGACAGACAAAAAATAAGTGAACAAGTCATTTCTGCTAGTGTTAATTACCACATATGATGGTAGGAAGATAGGCGAATGCAATGGAAAGTAACTTGGGGTTAACTTGGGTCATTATGAAAAACTTCTCTCAGGAAGTTATATTTCAAGTAAGATATTCAGGATACCTTGACAAGCTTGTTCCAAATGCTATTTTCCTGACAAATGATTTCAGAAATAGCAGGCATACAGAATAAGCACACACAGTGTTACTTTAGTAACTCTCTGTGGTTATGGGCTTCTGTGGGAAGACTTTTAGTCATTTTGTTGGGGGGAAAAAGGACGTCTGCAACAAACTCCACAGGAAGGTTTATGGACCCCACCTAAGACCAAAGAGATACAAGACACTAGGGGCCACTAATCCCTTAATTCCATCATCATCCAGAAGAGAGGATTACCAGAAACTGAGGGGTGGAGTTAAGCAGACATGTTGGCTATGTAACGAGGGTCTTTGGACCTTGGGGCTTTCTTGCTTCTCACCAGGCTACAGCGTGCCATTGGGGTTTCCAGCTCTTCAGATCTGGTAGGACGTGTTTGGAGATTTATCTCTCTCCCTCATTTTCTCTTTTGTCCCCGAGTTATTCATGTTTTTATTTCCCTTCCCTTTTGTAAATAAACCCTTTTATTATTAACCTTTTTGTGAGTGCCTGCAATTGTTCTTATTATAAGTCCTTTTTAAGCGCATGGGTGAGAACCCACAGTCAGGCAACCCATTGTATATTGGGGCTGCCCTGTAACAATATGAGAGACAACTTCTTGACAATTTGAAAACTTACATTATTTCAAGAATTATCCAAGTTAAGTTCTGTTGGTATTTGCAGAGCATAACTCTTCTATCCCTTGGAAATGAGCATATTGACATTGAAAGACACTTGCTACTAAATGGCTTCTCATGCACCGTGATCCAGGGAATTATAGCAGCTCACAATCAGAAAGAAGTTTCATAAATCACCTAGTGCACTATATAAAATGAAAGTAGGCTATTACAGACTTCCCTATTGAACACATCGTAATGGGTCTCCTTTTTTTATCTTACCGGAAAGTTTTATTTCTTTACTTATTTATGTATTTCTATGCTTAAGCTCTCTGTAGCTTCTACCCAATTCTTCCCACAGCAATCATAAAAAGTAGTTTTATTCCCCTCCCTCTCCCTCACAAAACAATCCTTCAAATTTTTGAAGATTGCTATCATATTCACCCTGAATTTGTTCCATTCTTCCTTAACCATTTCCCTCAGGATGTAATTTCCAGACCCCTCACCATCTGGTCACTGTCTCAATTTTTTTGTAAGTACCCTTCTCAGAAAACATGGTGCCTATGGTGAGACAGGAAATGTGATCTCAATTTTTTTTAATTAAATAAATAAATAAATAAACAAATAAAGGAAATGTGATCTCACAGCAGAGATGCTGGTGGGACCATGAAATATCCCTCAGGCAGATGACTCCACTCATTTAATGCAGCCTAACATGGCATGTGATCTTTCAGCATCAGGGTACATTGTTGGTACATAATTAATTTTGTCTGTGGCCAACAAAACCCCCTAAGTTAACTGTCAATAAGATAACCCACATCCTGGACTTGTGCAATTGAATTCTTTTCTTAATTTAAATGTAGGAATTTACAGTTATCCCTTGTAAAAATTGCTTATTGTTGGTCTTGGCTCACAAGACATCTCAAGTGGATGTGATGTTGTCACTCTAAATTCAAAGTCTAAAACTGGACAACCTCAATGGACAAACCAGATCTGTTTTTCTCACCACCGCCCTTTTTGGTTAATATACTCACCATTTTTGTAATGATTTGAAATCATCTAGAACTACTTTCTCTCTCTCTACCTAACAGTCACCAAGTCCTATTCTCAAAATTCCTGTTAGATGCATCTTTTCAACTCTACACCATTGTAATCACCTTAATAATAATATTTATCACTGCCTACGTACAGAATTACATAAGGAAAGAATGCAAAGAATGGGAGGTGTTCTCACTTAAATTCCCTTTAGCCACTTCTACTAGATTATACATAAATAGCTACCAAATAATCAGTCCATGAGGATTTCCCTACCCCAAATATTTCCAGCCTCCTCATAGCCGTTCTACATCTCTGTAAACTTTCCTTAAATATCAGGTGACTAGTCCTGAAGGGCAGATATAACTATTTATTAACATAGGAGAGGAGGGAGAGAGGGAAGGAAGTTGTTTTAGAGGTCATCAAGGAGATCAGTAAAACCATGAAAAGGAGAGACAGGAATACAACAAATTTACAAATCACTCAACTCTGCTTAGATTTGATCTTATTTACTGTCAATTGTTTGTGGTCAAATAAAAAGGTATGGCAGAACTTATCTATGTCCTGGGCAGCCACACATGTGAGCCACTTAAGGGGAACTTGTATAGCCACTGGATCTCATGATCCATGTCGACTTTGCAGCACAGTTAGGATGTTTTTTTGGGAGTTTTAAGAGTATGGCTGATTTACCTACAAAGCACCTTTTTTCCTACATGTAACTATGATAATACTGTGCTTGATTAAGCTGAATCTGAAAATAGCTTCCATCCCATTGCATTCAAGTCAACAGTGCAAGGAACTAGGGATAAGTTAAGGCCTCCCCTCTCAAGAGTTATAAGGTGCTTCTTTGAAATTTGTTAACATGACATCACTTGATCAGTCACAAACCAAATGCATTCACCATAAATTATAAAACAGTAACACCTTTTCTGTGTGTCATTAGAAGCGATTAAAATTTTCCAGAGTTTCAGTAATCAAACAAGCAGAAAAAAGAAGATAGGAACCATACTCTCTAGAGAACTTCCATCTTATCATTGTTGCAAGTTATGCCATAATGATAATATCAATCATAACAGCAGTTAAAATTTATTGAAAAATTCTTATGTGCCAGGTATTAAACTTTACATATACTAACATTTAACGTAATTCCTGAGCATGAAGACAGGGACCATGCTTTTTTCACACGTATCCTCAGGAACAGCACAGACTACAGGATGTTGAATGGCAAATATTTGTAAAAAGAATGAGTATAGAAAAAAATATGGAAAAAATGGGGGCAATCCATGTAGTGTAATCTTTAGGCACTAAAGGGGTTCTTTGTTTTAGAAATTGATTTATATTTGTATTGAAGTAACTTTGGTTTACAACACTGTATGTTTGTAGGGTTATGTTATTAAATGTGCTTCTACATTATGTCCACCACTGGAGCATCAATAATCCTCACCATAGTCCAGTTTTTGTTTTTAGAAATTATAAACTGAACAGCACACTCTGGTAAATTCCACAGTAAGTATACAAGAGAGCTGAAAGCAACCCCCCTCACACACACACACACACACACACACACACACACACACACACCCCTCATTTTATAGATGTGTTTATTGGTTGAGTGACCTTGATAAGTGACTTAACCTCTTCCTGAACATAAACATTTTAAATATGAGGATAAAGACTTCCCTGGAAATGAGCAGAGTTCCTAGCATTGTGCCTGGCTCTTAGTAAATGGTCGATGTTATAATTCTATTTGACACCATTTTGCGAGTACCAAAATTTAAGAGTATTACCGTTAAGAACTGTTTTTAATGCCTTATATTGTGTAAAGAAGGTAACCCTTGGCAGGCCTAGGAATCTCAGGAAATCTTGAGAACCCTAAGAGGAGAGGAATTTACCCAAAGATGCAGGTAGAGCAGGTGAAGTCTGATGGTGAGGTGTTGGTATGCTCTGGAGCCCTGAGAGGCGGACCATGTAAGGACTATCAAGTTAAGATTTCTCATAAAATATTTCAGCAAAGCAAGTTTAGAAGTCTATATGGTTATTTCTAAATTCTTGCTGAATTTATGCTAATTGGCCAGATCTATGAATTCTAGAGTTAATTTTATGATAACTATTTGGTAAGATTGCTTGAAGGTGGAGAAAACTAAGTTTCAATAATGTATCTTTTTGTGAACATCAAATTCTAGTCCTTTCAATCATTTTGAGATTTTTGTTTCTTTTCTAACCTACAAACTGGTCAGGATCTGGAATTTTTCTAATATCTAACTATGATATTAGATATGATGATATTCCAAATTAAAATTTCCTAGTTTTGTTTTTTTGCCTAATCTTTTTGACTTGGATTGACTGAAAAACAGACTGAACTTTTCTGAAACCACACCAGTTAGAAATGAAGAATTTGATAACAACTTCAGAGAAATTTACTACAATGACAGTTTAGAAGTGGACCAAAAGAAAACTGTAAATTTAATATCCCTTACCTCCTTCAGCCTCAAGATTTTTAGCAACTAGAGATTCACATTGTTTGGCAGAAATGTTCAACCCAAGCATATGGGATTCATTCATGTCAACTGTTGTTCTTTAAGAAGATTATTCTTTATTTAAAATACCAAACTCTTTAAAAGACTACCTCAGAAGAAATGAAAGTCCTTTCCCTTCCATTCCCTGCCAACACCCCTCAAAATTCCACTTGCTTTAGGAAATTGAAAAGGAACCCCCTTTCTACATCCCAAATATCTCTTCATTCCATATGCAAAAGCTTCAGGGTATTCCTAGGATGAATAGCAACTCTTGAGATCCTCAAGCCCAATTCCAGATGGAGCCTCAAGGTAGACAAGCAGATCCAGTTCCCAACCCTTTTCCAGATAACAGCCTCCAGAAAAATAAGTAGAGACCTAATCCTCTGATTCCAGATGTGGGCCAAAGAACACATAACTATTGAAAACATCCTCTGCCTCTACCATATGTAATGCCCCAGGGGAGAAAATTTTCTGATGCTTCTCTAACAACATTCGCCAGTTAGCTCCCCAAGGAACTAAGTCTTCGAAGATTGAAGACTTACTGTGCTCTCTTTTCTCTCTTCCTATTTTCTATCCTCAATCCAAAATAGAGATACTGCTCCTCACCTGAGTCAAAGAGCTCATCTCTGGGCATACGTTGGAAATTAGGTTATTCTGAAGATCTAGAATCTTCAGGTGGGTCAGTTTTTCCAATGCTGAGGGCATCTTTTTCATCTTCTTCCCATTCAAGGTAATGATCCTAGTGCCTGTACCACCCTTCAATGCTCTTATTAACAACTTCTCAGCCATGGGTTTATAAGAAGTAGAAAAGGGAGATGGCAACCAGTAGAGATTAAGTTCTTTATATATCCTTAGAACCTTTAATCACAGAATTGGGATGTCATGGAAACAAAAACATTCTGAAATCTACTGTGTTAGAGCTGGGGGAGGCATCAGATAATGTCTTATGTAAAAGGGAGGGAGGGAAATAGTATAAGCCACCAAACTGGATCTTTGATTCATCTTCAGAAAGTCATATACTGAACTATAAGAATGTCTTGGCACAAAGGAATTTATTCTATTTATTCTATGAGGCAGCCACCAAGGAAATTAACAGCGTTAACCTGGAAGAAGCCAGGCTGCCTTAGAGGCAAGGGTACAGTGATTCCACAGGGTGGATGGAGTGTGAGGATGTTGCTGGATGTGAATGGAGTAGCTTTGCATTCAGGTTCTGAGGAGGGGTGAGCAGTATAGACTCACGAGTTAATGTTTACCTTCTCCAGCAGAGAGTGTTCCTTTAGCCCAGCAGATGCCTGCCCTTACAATTTCAACTTCATAAGGCACAGAGAATTTTGTTAGAGATGTAACACAGTTAGTTTTCAAGGTTCCTGGAATGCAGTTGCAGAAAAAATCACAAGGAGTAGTGGGAGTTGAGGGAGGAGGGAGAACTTAGTATTAAGTTACTTAGTACTTAATACTAAGGGTACTTAGTATTTAATCATGTTTAGTTTAACTTTTCTAGCAAAAACTGTAAGCTATAGGTTGGGAGGGGTGACTTCTGGGTACAGTAACTAATTCTAAGTTTGGGGCAGAAAATGTACAAAATGAGTGTAGGATGTCTTATGCCAGAGACATGTAAGTTATCAAAGATTAATCAAACCACATCCAAAAGGCATAAAATTCAACTTCTAGGGGCTAATTCTGATTTAAAATGGGAAAATTTGAAAATTAGAGTGGGCTGAAATACATTAAGATCTAAGCGTTCATAATGGTATTTTGAAAATAAAAGAAAATTGTCTTGATTACATTGGTACTTGCTTCCATACCAGCTCATTAGTCTAAAAACTGATAAAGGGGAAAAAATCAAGCAATTACCCTGCTTTTCCAGAACTTGTGAATTTTAATGTAATTTAATAATATAAAATTCTTACTCATAGAAAAATTGAAGCTAATAAATGAAAAAGTATACTTAGAAAAATCACCATTTTTACAAATTCTAATAATGACTGTACACCAAGGTTATAATTAGATGATAAAAGTATTAAGTGAAAGACTGAAGAGGAACTCTGTCAGAAATCAAGCTAATAACTCACTAATCAACTTTAACATCATTAAAACTGAGACAATTACAAAGTTTAAGTCTCATGATGTGATGAAATAAAAAGGATCGCACCACCTATGAAAAGTCCCTGCTTTAAAATCTAATCAGAACCAAATCAGGCTTCTAGACCTAACTATCATTTAGAGAAAATATAAAGAGTAGAGAACAAGCTAAATTTATCTCAGGGAAGCAGTCAGCCAATCTAGAACAGAAATTCTACAGGGCAAATAACACAAGATTTCACCAACACATTAATACGTCAATAAAGAGAAAGTGAAATTTATAGGATAAATGAGACTTAAGAGAACTTATAGCCAAATACATTGGGCACCTTGTTCAGCTCCTGACTTGAACAGAAATTTTATGGAGTCAGTTGGGGAAATTGGATCATGCCTTGTATTAGGTTATAGGAATTATTAATTCTGTTATGTGTATAAAGCCACAGTGACAGTGTTTTTTAAAAAGTGTACTTAACATATTGAAAAGCATCTGAAACTATAAGGTGAAATAACATGATGTCTTGTTTGTTTTTTAATTCAGAGGGGAAAAGCAGACGAAACATTCTAAATAAGTTTAACAAACTAATGGCAATTATTGATGCTCAACAATAAACAATAAGTACTTAGGGGTTCATTATACTATTCCCATTTTGCGTATATTTGAAATTTTCAAAATATCAAGACAAAGGCAAAATGAAGGAGGGAGGATTTGATTTATTACTATCAGGATCCCATGTGTGCCCAGTTAATGAGGCTGCTAAGCATTTGGGCTACATATGTATGTACCACATTTAGATGCAATTTCCAAAAACTTGCATACTAATATTACATATTGCACTAAAAGTATTCAGATCACAATTCAACCCATTTGTTGTAAAGTAATTAAAAGATCACTTTATTCATTTATTCATCAAATAATTTAGGAACACCTATCCTTTTATGTGCTTGGCACTAAGGATAGAAGAATGAGCTAAAAAGAAAAGTCTCTCTCAGTTAAACTCTAGTAGGGGAGAAAAACAATCAAAGTCAGTAAATCTAGTATGCTATATAGTGTAAATTACTAAGGAAGAAAAAAATAAAGCAGGTAAGGAAAACCATGCATGAGGACTGAGTTGGCCATGTCAGATTGGATGATGAGAGAAGACTTTGTTTCTATAGCAAGACCTTCTCCAGTAAGAGAGTAAGCAGTATCAAACTGGGGGCCTCCCTGGTGGTGCAAGGGTTAAGTCTCAGCACTATGAGTTCAATCCTTGGGTATGGAACTGACCCACATAGTGCCGCAGACATCTCCTGTCTCTCCCGCTGCTCCTCTCAGCAGTGTGTTTCAGTAGATCTGCCTGTACTGCTCCCCACTCTGTCTCTTACCCTCTCCCCACACACACATACCTCTGGCCTACACCCTAGCTCTTGTATGCATAAATAAATAAATCTTAAAAAAATAAAGCAGTATCAAACTGAAAGAAATATCATTAAACTTGTAACGGATATTGTAATGAACATCACTATCATCCTAACAGTAAAATAAGAGGTGCTGATTAACAGAGACTGCTAATTGCTAAAATGGTCACTTTCAGCTACTTAATCACTGTTCTTTGTCTTAGTTCTTCCAACTGCTTCACTCTGACATTGTTTTAGTTTCCTAAAATGCTGTTACTATCTAAATAAAATGACTGTAAGGTTTTTTTTTAATCCCATGAACACTTATCTCTTCTGTGGCCAGCATCCCAGTCGACACTGAAAACACTGATTATTTGTTACTGACCTAATTGTGTAAACAGGCCATTGCAATTTGATACTATTTCCTGTTAATCTGCTTAACCTAGAAAATCTGGTAAACACTCATGATTCCTCTTTCTTTCTTCTAAAATCTAATCAGTCCTATTAATATGGCCTGCTCCAGCTATCTGTGGCTGGGTACATAATGCCTTAGAATAATGTTATTTTATAAATAATGTTAGTTATTTATATCACCTAAAGGTTCTTCCACCCAGAACTGGTGGCAGTTGCAGGGCATTGATGGGGGCCCCAGGGCAGTCAGCCAGGGGCTACGTGTAGGTCTCCTGTCTCCTGTGTGCCTTGAGCTTCCTCCCTTCACAGAGGCTTAGTTCGAAGGGCAAACACCCCCAGAGAGAAAGCGGAGTATAAGTTACACCACTGTTGTGAGCTAGTTTCAGAAGTCCTGAAGTTAACACTTCTGTCCCATTATCTGTCACTCAAAACAAGTCATGAAGACACAGGGCAGAAGGGGCACTAAAACTGGCCAAGGACACTACCCAAATAGTTTACCGTTCACTGTCTGAGTTCTTCACCTGCAAGTGCAATTGCAAGATTACTCGGGTTCAGAGAACAACAGTAATGGGACTTATTTAACCGACCAGGAAAAACAAAAGGTTACTGAGGTCAAAAATGGTCATTTACCTCACCCAAAGCAGTGTCCTGTGTTTTAAAGTCCTAAACACAAACGCTCCCAAAATGGTGTGTTCCCACCACAAGGACATGGAGCTCTTCTCCCGAACAATGGCCACACGCCCAAGATGGTGTATTTCTGCCACTGTGGACCTGGAACACATGACAGCCAGACTATGGGCCAGGTTCCAACTCACAAAGACAACAAAAGACACAACAGGAGATGCTCACCAGGGCTGCTGAGATGTACGAGCGCAGCACCAGACAGTCGACACTCATGAGCAGCTGCAGCAGCCAAAGCAGCAGCCACAGTCACGTAGTTCAGAGAGGTGCCCGGCTCCAGGCCTTCCCCTTCCTTGCTAGGCTGTAGGAGCCAAAACTGAGAACAGTTTCAGTCATTCAGCTACTTGCAATGCCTTCGAATTTTTCCTGAGGTTGGCTACTGGAAGCCTCTTCACGATCTTCAGAGGCCCACAACAATGTTCTGGAAGATTGGCACGGTGGAGCATTTTTAAATCACTGACCCTGATCAAAACGCTGAATTCTGAACGCCGAAGCCTCAAAGCTGCTTCTGTAGTCTCTTATATTTCTTATCAGAGTCTACACCCTAAATGTGATACTTTGTTCGCATATTCTCTGGGGCTATCTATCCTCATCAGCATCCCGCTCCAGGGGGCACCACCTGTAACAGTCTTTGGCTTCAGCCACCATTAAAATAAGCCCAGCCATATTCAGAGGAAAAGGGATTAGTCCAACCTTTGATGGCAAGTAAACATGTCTTAAAACCCACCGCAGTTATTTATAGTCTTCCAACTTGAAAAATAGACACTCTCTCCCAAGCACCCTCAGCTCCAAAAGTTTCATCTACTTAGAGATTTGGATCCCAAAATCTTATAATCTAAATCAAGTGAAAAAGGTGGATGCAACTCCTCAAGGGTAGTTCCTGAGCACAGTTCAAGTACAGGTCATCTTGACCTAAAGGCTAATGAATTAAAAAGAAGAGTTATCTATCCCTGCATACACAGAATATAACAGTGGGTGAAATATCAGATGGGCAATATACAGTCCCACTCAAAACAAGAGAAAATTAGACACAAAACAGTCACTGGTTCACAGTAATTTTGGAACTCACCCAGGTTCATGTTATCACTTCTTTGACTAGGCTAAAGTCCTACTGCTTGGGACTGGCTCTGGGTTCCCCCCTCTGGGCTCTTCAATGATCTTTTCTTTTCATTAAAACACTGCCCATGTCTGCTGAGTAGTTTTCTTAGATTATTTCCATTCCATAGGAGTCCAAGCATCCAAAGGCCTTTTCTCATTTTTTATTTTGGGTAATAACTTTACTGAGTTTTAATTCCACACCATACAATTTACCCATTTAAAGTACATACTTAAATGTAATTTCTATGTTGTACAACTGTTACCACAATCCATTTTAGAATATTCTTATCACCCACAAAGAAACAGTCTCCCCTTTAGCAACCTCTCATTCCTCCCATTCATCAATCTGCTTTCCATTTCTAGACACCGATGTCACTTTCCATTGCTACTGTCATAATCCAAAGTAGTTCATCACCTTCATATCAAATTCTTCAGCTCTCTTCAGAGCTCTGAATACCTCTTGTCCATGGTAAAGAAAAGTACGACAAGGATGCATAAATGAAGTCCCAAAATACAAGGATAAACTTGGGAAGTACAATATTCTTTAGATTTTGAGGAATCCGCCATGACAGAGCTGTCTATTATGTCCAGCAAGTAAAGGTAGAGAACTCAGCCCAGGGAAGGTTCCCTGCATCCACTGACTACAGTGACCCTCAGGATGGAAATAAAGTACTCAAGCATTTTATCATCTCCACTATCACCTCTTTTTATTTTCAGTGTTTGAATGTTTAGCTCTTGAACCAGAGGAAGTTCACTTCTCTATCAGCATCAAGTTGGTCCTCTTCAACTTTGTGCACAAGTCTGTGAGGCAGGGTATATTTAATGACTTATTCATTTTCTAAAGATGCCTCAACCATTGCTTCCTCCCTTTTAGCAGTGCTAAGTTTGTCAGTGAGTTGGCATTTCTCCTCAATCCCTGTAACCAGTGTTGTGAGCTGCTTTTCACAACTTAAATTGACTTCTAACAGACTGAACAAAGCTAAGTATAAGTAACAGGCCCACCAAAAAGCCTAAGACAGGCAGAAACACCATCATCTCCCACCAAGGCTGTGAGAATTAAGTCGTGGACCCAGATAACTAGGAAGCAGCTCCACTACTGCTGTAGGCAGCTTCCAAAGGATCAGCCCAAAGCCAAGCTGCAAAGAGAATCTCAGGCCCACCATGGAACTCTGCCCAGCCACAGCATATCCTGGGAACACCACAACATTCCACCTAGAACCCAGATAGCAACAGGCAGTCTGAAATGGTTAGTGGTTCGGTCAGTGTTAGGACCAACTTACAAATAAAATGTTAAAAATGTTTCATCACCTCTCTCTCTTTCCCTTATATATTCTGCCATGCTATATTTATAAACATTGCAACTACCATCAATCATCTTCCTATAATAAATCTGCAATTCTAACATAAAACCACTTAATGGCCTCTTCTGGCTTCTAAGTTAAAGTCCCAACTACTAGGTTGGGACTCAAAACCTCATCAATTTAGTCCCAGCCTTCCCACATAGGATATTTTTCTCCCACAAACCCTACTTTCAGCCTTTAAGAGACCACTTGCTATTCCTCAACAACATCAAGTACATTAACTCCTTTGCTCATTTTATCTTTACACCTTTTCTACCTGTTTACCTGTCTAAAAGTTCCTAACCCTTTAAAAAATCTGTCAAATATTTCCTCTATCATTTTCCTCGAATCATGACATCCTTTCCACGGGGAATTACTCTCATACCTGTCTCAGGACTTCATACAGACTCCATTTTAACATTTAATATTTTATATTATTGTTCTTTTTATATTTCACCCTAGCTACACGTTTGAACTGCTATTTCTAACAATTGCTTGACACAGGAGGTATGCAGTAAATGTTCATTAAACTGAACTGACAATTTAATCGTTGTCTGAAAGAACATCATATATAAAGTCCATCCGTAACCTAAATTAACGTTCTTGTAAATACAGGAAATAAGAAATGAGATGATCACAGAAGTCAAAAACATTGAGTAACAACTGTCAGGCACTGTCCAAGACGCCCAGTATACAAATACGAGTGGGTTACAGTCACTGCCATAGAGAAGCCTGGAATCTAGAGGGGAGTTATAAATATGAATAGTCATTCATTCATCGAATATTAAGTTGCCATAACATCGAGATGCCATTATAGCATTAAAGCATAAACAAGATAGATTAAGTCACGTAATTCTTATAAAGTCAACATTTCAATACATTAAATGTTAAAGTAAGTATACAAAGTGGCAAAGAACTTGATGCTGCTGGTGCAACTATTTCCTACTATCAACTGCTGAGTTTAGTCAGAGTAAAAAGAATTAACCAGTTGATGAAATATAGATGAGGGAGTATTTAAATAAAAGCAGCATGGAAAAAAGGTTCAGTGCCATGAACGGCACAAGGCCATGCAGAGTATAAATAACTCTAGTGTATATATCCACAGAAAGGACTAATAGGAGGTGATGCAAAAAGACAGACAGAACCAGTCAAGAAGGACTTCCCTGAAATGTCACGGTAAGTAGAGTGAACTTCATCTGATAGGCTGGGGAGTCGCTGAAATGTACAGGTTGGGAAGACAGTAGCCATATCTGCATTTCTAACAATTTAGCATCATGAAGAAAGGGGGAGTTGAAGGGAGTAAGACCAAAGGCAGGGACAGCAATTATGAGGCTTCCATATCAATCTAAGTGTAAAAAAGGTGGGATAGAGAGACAATGATAGGATATAAAATGGCAAGACTGCGACTAGAACCTGGGCTCACCTGGTACATTAGATGGAATGAACCCAATTTAACTTGCGAAGTGGAGAAATGAGAGGTGAGTAGTCTTTGGCAGAACAGGTTGTGGTACAGACCCAGGTTTATGAAGACATTAGAAACCTAGGAGGAGAAATGTAAGCAGGGAGACAGGGTCTGCTATTTCAAAATTTTGAGTTTCAGCATGCCACTGCCTGTGAACACCCAGCTGAAAAGGTGGTAATTGCTCTGCTGTATGGTTAGTCCCACGGAATGTCAGCATCCAGAGCTTTCCCAGCAAACATAAACTCATCCATTTGGCAGGAAAATTGAAAAAAATCACTAGTTTTTTTTTTTTTTTTTAAGCATCAGTCTTTGAGTTCAGCGTAAGAATGAGGAACTTAAAGTTAAATGTTAATCCAGACAGAACTATTGACTTATGTAAACTTAAGCAAGTCAGTCAAACTGGCTGTATCTGTATTTTCATCAGTAAAACAACAAGAAAGAATACCAATCCAGTCCACTGAGATTGTGTGGGAAATAGCTAACTAATGATTATAAAATACTTGGAAGTATCAAGTGCTCTAAGAATGCTAAAATATATAGCACCCTATAATCTCAAGAACCTAAAAGTAAAAATAACCATTAATTTTATTGAAAGGCTTTATTCCATTTATTAACACTTCATCATACAAAAGAACCTGGCTAATTCTAACTACACCAGGGACCCCATGACTAATTAAAGGATTTTGAGAGCTGCAAAATGCATGAAAAATAGGAGTTCATAAACACAGGGTATATAGGTTTCATAAATACAGAAACCAATGCATTTATTTGACTTGTTTTGGCAAGCTGATCTTGTGATTAAAACATGGTCTGAAACTGGGGATTAACATTTTCAAACATGAATAGATGCTTCATGCACTAGAAAACTACCACAGAAATCCTCCTGTAATAAAGGAGAATAAAGAATATTGGGTTTCTTCATTTTTTTTTTAAATATGGAAAATGAAGGTTGTTTTTTTTTTTTTAAAGATTTATTTATCTATGCACACAAGAGCTGAGGTGTAGGCCAGAAGTGTGCGGGAGGGTGAGAGGATTCACTAGAGAGAGTGGGAAGCAGAACAGGCAGATCAACCGAAATACACTGCAGAAGGGCTGCAGAGGCTGCAGACAGCCCCACAGTGCTGACACATAACCCGTTGCACCACCAAGGAGGCCCCTGGAAATGGAAGGTTTGATTTAGGGGGTTTGGTTCTCGAAGGCTTGTCTTTCAGAGCAGACTCACCACTTATTACCTGTGTGGTTTACCAAATTATTCATTCTCAACTTCAATTTCCTAGAAAAAAGGATGAAAATACCAACAACTCTTTCTCTGAGAACTAAACAAGCCCACTTACATAAAACATTTAGCTCACTGCCTGGCACATAGTACATGCTCAATAAAAGGCACTTGTTTTACTCTGAACAATCTCACATAAATATTTATCTCAAGATCTCTACCATTTGTTGACAAATCTCAAGGTACAAACACTGTTCTTGGGACTGACAGTGATGCTAAAATGCCTGCCATGCCAACGACCTGTCTTCTTGTTGCCAGACATTTCCCACCATCCTCCTCTTTATCTACTACTATTTCATCTTTTTACTTAGATATCATGGTTTATGCTCACTAGAGGGTCCAAATGAGGAGCCAGGTGAGGAACTGTCAGAAATGTTCCAAGAATTCTTATGTTGGTAATAAGGTTAGAAATGGTAGTGGCTCACTGATTAAAACAGGAAGTTTTTTGAGAAATATTGTTGTCAACTCTTAATCTTGCCAAGTCTTTTTCAAAAATTGATTCTCATCAACAACCGCTATAATTTCATGAAAGAAAGAATATTTTCAAACTCTCTAGTAAAAGGAGATAACCTAAAAATTTATTTAAATTGAAAACCTGCTTTGAGAAAAACTCACTTTCTTACACTACATTTTCTTATTTTGCCAACGATATTTCAAAAGACCTGCATCTGATTACCATTACATTGGATGAACCTCTCAGATTCTACTTAGAAACATACACACAAATACATATACATATTTTTGGAAGTGTCTACCAAAAGTTAAACACATGGAAAACAGAAGGAAGTAACAAATTAAAATAAATAGACATGAATAAATTAGAAACTAGAACACAGGATAAACCAATTCAGATAAAATCTAAACATCTAAAATAATAATTACAATAATAAACAACTAGAGACAAATAATTAACTACAAGTTCATAGTTACTAGAAACAACCAGGCAAGAATGGGGGTGAGAGAAGTCAGACTCTTGCTTAGGTAAGTGCTGTGTCTAGGACGGTAGCTAGGGCGCAGGCTGGGTAAAGCATTCAACTCTGCATGACACTTCAAGGCCTTCAAAAAACAAGAAAAAATCCTTCCTAAAAATTACGAATTAGAAACTCCATGGAGTTCTAGTACTTTCACAAGATGAAGAAATTCTTTCAGAGATTCAGATAGGGAAAAAGAATCACTCTATGTGAAAACATGAGCAGGAAGAAAAGCTACTCTGATTTGTTCAATAAAAGTAAAAACAATCTGAAATAACTAATTCCTCAGAAAAACAACTGAGCTTCATCAGGTAGTTCGTGACAACCTGTACAAAGACAATGTATGAACAATTGTATTTGCCAGCATTAATTTGCACGAACTAACTTCCCACTGCTTAAATCTTACATTTAGTCATTTTTTTTTCTTCTTTAACACCTTCAAGCCTTAGAATATTCTTCTAATTCAATTGCCCTAAATAAACTTACATTATTCTAAAATATTCTAAACTTCCACCAAATTTCTGCTTTTTTTCCAACTTTACTTCCAAAAGCCAACACTTACATGGCTATTACTTTATTATCTACTCTGTTCTGTCTGGGGCATGATCCTTTCTATGCTTATATCTTTATCCCAAATCTCCAAGATGCAAGAATCTGATCATTTCAATTCTATGTGAAGACAAATTAAGGGTTAGAAAAAATTCTAAACCAAAATGAGTTTTTTTCCTCCATTTCTTAATTCTAATATTGTTAAAGAAGTTGAACAAACAAGTATTGATTAATTAATTCATCTTTTATTTTCCTTTTGGCAAACATCAAATAATGTGAGCAAAATTAATATTGCTCCCTATAGTCACACATTCTTTTTTGCTTTCTACAAGTTGTAAACATATTTAAGTGAATAAAATTCTTGGCTAAAAACATATTCCAGAACTCTGAGTTAGGACAAAAGAAAGCTTAGGAAACCTCTATTAGACCATCATCAAACAGCAAACTGAATTAGTATCTTACTTCAAAATAACACCAGTCATGTTGTAAAGATTCCAATATTAGGTTACAGTCAAAATTACTTTTATCTGAAGCTTTATGAAAGAAGAATTGACCACATAAATCTTCATAACCGTATTAGTCATTTAAAAATAAAAAATAATAATAAACTTATAATCATGAAAATTTCAATCATCTTGTCAGGAAAAAATAGCTACCAATAAGTTATTTTAGAATACTCTAAATATAAATGTAATTTATTATAACTAGGTTTCATGTTATCTTGCTTTATTAATGTTTATCTTTTAACTTTAAAGTGGCATTACTTCAAAATAAAGTCAACCTAATTTTAGAACCTCATTCTTAAATAAATTTCAGAATTCCCCAAAATTTCAAATCAAGAATTACAAAACAGACAGCCTTCAGACTATATTTTATTTGGCAGGCAGAATGGTTGTAAGTCTTTTCAATTGGAATACCTTTACACCTTATTTACTTCCTTTAGGTGACCATGGTCCAGCTTTCCACGTTGTCACCTGATACTGACCCCATTTTTAATATTATAAATCTAATAATTACTTACAAAACATAGTTGCATCCTTGAAGCAAAAACTTAAATATTATAAAATTGATACTAATTGTTACTAGTGGTTTCTCACTAGGCAGGAAAAGGTCAAATCACATTTTCATAATACTTCCTTACATAACAGATTATCAGACACATTTGTATGCATGGGTACTCTCTTAGAATACTATTAGGAGTAACCCGAAATACGAGCAGGATAAATCAGTCTGAAAAGTATTGTATACTGACTTTACTATACAGTCTTGGCTCCCAAACAGTGGTTTTCAACTTTATTCATATATGTAACATAAAAATTTTCAAATATCTGAGTTAAAGGAAAGATGACAGTAATAAGGAAAACAAAACAAGTAACAAAGGTGTTTTAATACTAGAGAATGACGCAAAATGAGAGATATCTAAGACAAACTGAAAGATAGGGAAAATATGAAGTTAATTTGGCCTTGGATCATTTTACATTGCTATTCCTTCAACTTATAACAGTTAAAGAAGACAGGCCACAAACTGTTTCTTAGTGGAAAAAGCTGCAAGAGAGAAAAGCAAAACAGCTGAGTGGTGACAGAGAAAATACAAGGAACATAAACATTTGTAGTTATAAGCTGAAATGATGGTAATTAATTCCAGTCAGAAGTTTAAGAAACAGCAAGGAATAATAAATGAATTAATAAAACTATAATCTGTTGGGGGGCGGTTTAATTACATTAATTTTTAATTCTTTAGACATTAAATCTGATAGAGAATGCCTATTTACCTTTGCATTTTTCTCATTTAAAACTTAACAATTTGAATAAATACTTTAAAATTTTAATTATTAAAACAAACTTCAATGGACTTATTGAAAAAGCTTCGGGGCATCAATCCCACTCCCCTCAAAACCAAGATAACTATAGGCAAGTTCATTTATAAGCATTAGTTAAGTCTACTATTACCATCACCACATTGTGTAATGACAGAGACTGGGTCATTTCATTTCAAGATTATATTGAAATCATTATGGAAAGCTTTTAGTAATGGGGAGAAAAACACTCAAAATCTTTTAACACAGAACAGAATGCTCAGGGTCCTGCATTAATAAAATTATCAGTGAACAGGGTACCATCCTGGCCTGTGTATGATGTTCTCCACAGTGAATTTGAAAGTATTTTTAAAATAAGAGGATACCAGTTAAGGTTTATCTCTGACTCATTTTTTAGAAACCTATTAGTAAGCTTTCCATAAAACTGATTTAAGGTAGTTGTGTTCTTCAGTGATGCTAGGACAATCCAACACTTGGTATGAATACTCAGATCGACAAACTGTACTAAAACATAATTGTACAACAGTTCAAAAACTAGCTGCAGTTTTCAGTAGCTGTGTTCACCAACCGTGTAACAGAATTGTAATGTTCTCCTAGGCCATAAGCATGTCTCATATATCTGAAATGAAAAAAGAAGAAATGAGAAGTTTTGAAGAAAGTAATTCATTGTATATAAATGTTTACTTATATATATATATAGGTATAATACCCAGCACAGGGATATCACCCAATAGACTACATTGACATATTACTTAGAAATTCAACAGCATTTTAAAAGCATTACAAGCAGGGCCTCCCCGGTGGTGCAGCGGGTTAAGTCGCAGCACTATGAAGCTATCCAGAGCCACTACAACACAAGTTTGATCCCCGGCCAGGGAGATTCCCACATGGAGCAGCAGACCTCTCCTGCCTCGCCTGCTGCTCCCCTCAGCAATGTATTTCAGTCAATCTGCCTGTTCTGCTCCCCACTCTTTCTCTGGTGAATCCTCTCACCTGCCCCACCCCACACACTTTTGGCCTACACCCCAGCTTGTATGCATAAATAAATAAATCCTTAAAAAAAAAAAAAAAGCATTACAAGCAGTCAGTAAGACCTAGCTCAAGATTCCTATCTGCTGAGGGTAAGTCAGGTAAAACAAATCACTGGTGGGATGCTTAATATTCAATAAGCTAAATTTTGGCCTAAACCCAACCCATTAGTATTCTATCTTAGTGGTGAATTTTATTTCAGAGATTTCTTAATTACGCGAAATATTTATATAATATGAAAATAACATATCTAAGTAATAAGCTTTATCAGGGCCTCCCTAGTGGCACAAGGGTTAAGTCTCAGCACTATAAAGCTATCACCAGCCACTGTAGCATGAGTTCGATCCTAGGCCAGGGAGCTACCCACATGGTGAAGCAGACCTCTCCTATCTCGTCCACTGTTCCCCTCAGCAGTAATTTCAGTAGTTCTCCCTGTTCTGTTCTCCACTCAGTCTCTGGTGAATCCTCTCAACACCTGTACCTCTGGCCTACACCCCAGTTCTTGCATGCATAAATAAATAAAAATAAATATTTTAAAAAAAGAAATAAGCTATCAAGCAATAATAATTTATTTCAGCTTTTATACTTGTTGAAACTTTTGGTACTATTAATATCAAGCCAGAACAATATGCAAACCAATTCTAAAACTCTGCTGCCTTTAGAAATGACTTTATTCTTAACTCATACACTAGAATAAATTATTAGAAGTTTAAACAATTATCTAAAGTACATATTTTGACAATGTGTTCTAACTGCCTTTAACCTAATTACCTTTCACATAAAAGTCAGTTAAAGATAGATTTTTAATTGATTAAACACCATATACACCCTAAAAATCTCTTAATAATCTTGTCTTAAAAATGAAAAATACAACAGTAGAAATGTCTAGATACTTACACAAGAGTTAATGGTTTTTTGGGATATTCTTCGCCAACTATAATAGGAGGAGACTCTGCCTGTATTATCTCTATAGGTGTTTGTAAAATATGAGACAGAGCTCTCAGCTATAGGAAAGAAAATGTATTAGTAAGGGAAATAAGAATGCAAATCCCACTCAGACTGTAAACTACTGAGCGATGCAACCAGTCATAGCAGGGGTCAGTTCTATTCTATACTGTAAACAGAGAGCTTGGCACATAGTGGGTGCTTATTACTTACTTGTTGAATAAACACTTAAGTACAATATTTGTTAAACTGAATGCATATGTTTCAAGTTCTGACTGCAGGTCAGATATTTAGAAATATCAATGCCATAGTTAATGAAGTGAGGGAATAGGCAGATTGGATATGCAAGTCTGTCCACTTTTGAATATGCTTGAAAATTTCCATAATTTAAATTTTTAATTTCAGAAATAAACCGGCAACTATAAATCAGAGACATTCTGCAGGGGAGGAGGAGGGAAAGGGATCAAAACAAGGGCAGGAAGAACACAAGGGACTATGGTGGTAGTGCATGGGTGAATTGGTGGTAGACATTCTATGGGGACTACACCTGAGAAAAGAAAGCAAACATGATGTAAAATAAACATAAATAAATTATTTTTAAAAAATTATTTTATTTTATTTTATTTTATTTTATTTTATTTTATTTTATATTTTTATTGTTATTTATGTCTTTTACCTTTTGTATTCCCTTTGGGTAGCCCACCACCAATTCACCCGTGATCCATCTCCATGGTCCCCTGTGTTCTTTTCTATTCCATTTTGCGCCCTTATCCTCCCCTACCCCCCAAAAAAAATTTTTTTAATAAAAAAAGTTTTTTAAATAGCTCAAGCAACAGACAAAATCAATTATAATTTGGGAGGAGAAAGGGGAAAATGTGAGAGAACAGGGCAGAATAGCCTTTTTTTTTTAAAGTTTTTCAGATGATTCTAATGTACACCTAGTGTTGAGAATCACTGCTCTATAATTCTAAAGCACAAGTAGAATTACACACACACACACACACATATATATATATATATAAACTGTACTATCAAGAAATTTCCAACTGACTAATGCTTAAATTATACACCCTATAATATAAAATCATAAAGTTGGATGAATAGTAGTTAAAAGTGAATAATGATAGCAACACTCTTTGGACTTATTATGACCAAGTACCTTAAGCACTTTATGTGGATCAAGTTAATTCATTTAATACTCATAATAATTTAAGGGAAGGGTACTACGGTTATACTTATTTTAAAGAACTAGAACCTAAGGAGAAAAAAGTCTAAAAGTCTACCTGAAGTTCAAACATAAGAAAATAAGATGACATTCAGTCAAACTGAGGAAGTCTGACGCTATAGTTCATAAACAAATTAGTCATTAATAATCTTCAATCATTACCCCCTGATCCGTGTATTTGTTCCATTATTAGAACATGCCCATTTCAAACAAATATAAGAAATTACATTAGAAATAGGAACAAGGTTCTATGCTGCGTATGGGCAAACTTAATCCCATGCAACTCATCTCACACAATGTTCCTTGGAAGTTTTTTCTTATACCTCAAATAACATATTTTAAAAGCTAGCATAGAATAGATGTTATGAAGCAAGTCTGGAAATCTCAACTTCTCTTCTAAGTCTTCAGAAATCTAATATAAAGATTTTCTCTTTAATAATTTAAATTTACCCCACTGTGAACAGAGCCTTATTTCAAATGAATTTTGAGAATAATAATTAATGAGTAAATATCTTTCAAGATGTTCTGAAAGATTTTTTTTTCCACTTTGAGAAGAGTAGCTTAGATCTCTAATATTCATATTAATCTGCAATTCTTATAAGAAAATTCAACCATGTTTAGTAACTCCTAATGTGATCACAAAGGTACAACGAAAACTTGAGTATCAGAGACCCAGAAGAAGCATACAAAAGGAATGGACAGAGTTCCCTCTGGTGGCTCAGAGGGGTACAAATATATAACTGCTAAGAAAAAAAAATTAAAGAAACTATCATGTTACATGTTCAAACATGGGTCTTAAGGTGAAATATTCAAAAGCCACAACTATTCAAAATGGCTAATCATTATTACACAATAAGTAGTAATAATAATACTAGATTCAGACCTCTAGCACTTTAGCTTACAAACTTAAAGTCCACAAATGACATACTAAATATACATAGAGGTTTTATTAGCTCCCTTCAATCATTAAGAAACTCAGGCTTGGGAAGTGATCTAACTACCCTATGATCAAAATATCAAGAAGTAGAAGGGAAAGATAGCTCCTAAACCTGGATTTGCTCTCTTATTGTCTGATTTTCCACTACCCCAAGCTAGCTTTATCATCTCTCAGACCACTTAAGTGCTTTATTTACTTTGTTTTAGTGACACAAAGTTAACAGTAAGATAAATAATTAGAAGTTAAACAGAAATAGTTGTTAACCCCTATAAGTGTCTGGGCATACTGTTTTCTTACATGTGAATTTTAACACATTAAATATTGCTCTCTCAGTTAGTATTGAGGAATTTAAGACAAGGATAACAGCTGCCTTGTGATTGGCTTTTACCTGCAATTGCACATAAAGTTTTATTTTCTATTTCTGATGTAATGGAGTTAATACTTTTCCAATCATGATTTTCATCAACACAGTGCTTGGGTAAAATCTTCTCTTTCCTAAGTACAGAAAATCAAGTATATTGCCACTACAATTGGAATCACAATTGGAAAGTTATGTAGACGGGACACTAGTCTCACCAACCCAGAGATCAAACACTGCATTATTCAAAATGAAATAGTGCTTCACTTCCCTAAAGTGGGTAGTTAAATCAAAGGCCTAGACATGTTAACTCCCTATTCATGTTTGTCAGTGCAGAAATAAGAAATACATAAAGAAAAGGAATCTTCAAAGAGAAATCGGGATCATCTCAAAAATATGTCCCAAAACTATAGATGGGATTTAGAAATAATTTACCAATCCACAATCACTATAGATAATTAAAAACTTACCTCAAGCTGACCTCCCCATGCAGCTGTGTTTACAATATCGTCACAGTACTTTCCAAACTCCTCTGCAGAGAATAGATCAGAAAATAGTACTTAGTATTTTTCATAACTCATGCCATTAAGAGCCCTTTTATAGCTCCCACAATTCCTGATGAAACTATCTGAGTTATGAATTTCCTCCTTCTGTACCTGTACTTTCCAGAATTTAACCCACTTCTCAGACCCAAACTTAAACCAACTCCAACTTTCCACTACCCTCCATCCAAGAGTAAAGCAATCCATTTCTACTTAACTCCTTCAGCCTCAAGTCCAAGGACCTTAACTATTTAACAAGTCTACTTTTATTCTCTTTATTCCAAGCAATGAACCCCCAAATTGCCAACATATTCACTGCCTTGACATGTACTTTAAAACCTACATCTACATCTGAAAGAATATGGTGTAAGAATAAAAATGCAGATCCTATAAAATCAGGTTCATTGTTAAGATGCCATAAGAAATATAAAAAAGAATCAGAGTAAAACAACAAATGAATTGAAGCTTCTTTGCACACAACAGCATCAAATAGTGCCCTCCACTCATCATTTTAGAAGTGTTTACCCTATTGCATCAATTATCAGTTCTAGCTAAAGAAGGGTTTCACATACCAGTCCTGGGAGGAGATAAACAGATCAATTTCATAGTTTTTATGTCATGTCTTGAGCACATACACTTTTATACAGATAATTAAAATGGAAACTAACACCATTACTATTTAAAGAAAGGGAAAAAAATTACGGGAATTTAGGAGAAAGTATGTCCCGTGTGTTTGTCTCATTTGTTCATGGCTTTATCTCCAGGGCTCAGAATAGTGCACAGTTAGTTCCTGGCATACAGCCATCAATAAATATTGATTGAGTGAATGAAGATAATTAAGTCATTGTGTTTTCCTCTGACTCAACATGCTGAATTACCATCTCCTCTCCACTGCCCTACTGTTAGTAGAGTTGAAGAGTTTGAATGATGAATGGGTAGTTAAAATCAAAGGCCAATTCTGGTTATTGGCATTTGTGATATATAGCCAATTCCAGTTATTGAGAAAATGAAATTACCTAAAACAGTGAAGAGATATTAACATACCCAATATGACCTCTATGGGAAAAAAGTTGGCTAGAGAATGAGGTATGTTCACATACGAGCTTGAGATCTACTAACAGATACCTTAGGCTACACACACTGTAGAAGACCTAATTCACTGCTAGAGCTTATTCCTATCTGTTCTGCATTATGTTGGTCCTTCTTTCCATGGAGTGTAGACTCAGGAAAGTCAACCTTAGTGCACCCAACCCCTCTTGAACTCATCCAGACCACATGACTTACTCCCAATGTAACTACCACATCTGCCACTAACTTTCTCTCTTATATCCCTTACCCCCTGAAACTCAGATTTTCACTTGCTCTCTCCATTTTATCTCCCCATAAATATTTTATCTTATCAAAGATACCATAGAGAAATAAGGTGGGTTAATAACTCATTTGTTTTTGATTGTCAAAGCAAGGTCAAATTTTTTCTGAATATTATACCCTATAGGAATAAAATTAACTCTCCCATAGTATAGGAGAAAAGATAAAACTGGTATTCCTGGGGCTCCCCAGTGGCACAGCGGGTTACAGTGCTGTGCTGTGGAGCTGTCAGCAGCAGCGACAGAGTTTGATGCCCGACTGGGGAGATTCCCACATGGCGCAGCAGACCTCTCCTGCCTCGCCTGCTGCTTCCCTCAGCAGTGTATTCCCCTCCATCTGCCTGTTCTGCTCCCCACTCTGTCTCTGGTGAACCCTCTCACCACCCCATGCCTCTGGCCTGCACCCCAGCTTGTATGTATAAAATAAATAAATAACAGGTATTCCTGAACTTCCTCTGCTTAAAGTCCAGGCCCTGTACTTTCAGAGGGTAGCCAAAGCCTATCTTCCTCTAAATTTAACTTCGTGAAATATGAACTTAAGAATACACTTTTTAATGATGATGATGACTCCTATTCTTATTTTTATCTTATATAGAATGATAAACATATTTTAACTACGAAAACATTTAAAAGTCAAATGTGCCAGTAACTATTAAAATTATAGAAAATAATTCTGCATATATTCAATAGTTAAAACTTTCTATTCCCATAAGGACTATGTGAGCTTTAATTATCCTCAGACACAGCAAGCACTTGTTTTAACAACAACCAGAGATATAACAGCAACAACAAAACATAGTAAAGAAAATAAATTAGGGCCTCCCCAGTGGCGCAGCGGTTAGGTGCTGTGCTGTGGAGCTGTCGGCAGCAGTGATGCGAGTTCGACACCAGGCTGGGGAGATTCCCGCATGGCGTGGCAGACCTCTCCTGCCTCGCCCGCTGCTCCCCTCAGCAGTGTGCTTCCATCTGTCTGCCTGCTCTGCTCCCCACTCTGTCTCTGGTGAACCCTCTCACCGCCCCACACCGCTGGTCTGTATCCCAGCTTGTATGCATGAATAAATAAATCTTTAAAAAAAAGAATATAAATTACCTGGAGTGTACATTTCCCCTGTATTAGGGTTTGTTAAAAATGGCAGAAAGTCTTCCACATGGCGCTGCATGTATTCAGCGGCCTGACTCCTTAAAGCAGCCACAGTCAGAGGGCTTTCCTCTCCCTGCAGCTGATCTTCAAGGGCTCTGTACATACAGTGGCCATCGGATTGGATCTGTTTAATTTCCAACTGCCTTGCTGCCAATATTTGAGAAAGTTTCTCACTTTCCACATGTCTAGCTCCAGATAAGTTCTCAATTTCAGCTTCAGCTATCCTTTCTTCCCGTTCCTTTTCCAATGCAGCTTTCTTTTCCTAAGGGGAGAATGTAGAAAAATTAATTCATAAATATTAAGATTAATTTACATTTATTAAGAAGATAAAAATACCAGATCCTCAAAACTTTTGGGCCTTTTTTTCTCTTTTGTCACAAATATTATCTCAGTGATTGCATCACTTGTAGAGATTTCTATACTGTGAACTCTTTTAAAGGGCACCTACCTTACCTGTCTGTACCTACCTCTATATTGAGAAAAAGAAAAAATTATTCATTGAAGTTTGTTTAAAAAGTATACACCAAGTTTCTAAAAAGTTTGCTTACTAATTTCCTGGTACTTCCTTAAAACTGGGTTGTCCTAGGCCTTCAAGCACAACAGTAACATTTAATTCCAGGCTAATCCAAGTTTTTTCATTTATCCCTAATAAGGCATTAATATGCTTAATTACCAGAGAGGCATCAATGTGCCAAAACCTTTAAAAGGAACTATCTATCTTTTTAAAAGGTGTGCATGTACACACACATTTAATTAAAGTAACAGACAAAAACATTCTTCATTTAAAAAAATACTATTACAGGGGCCTCCCTGATGGTGCAACTGGTTAAGCGCAGCATTATGAAGCTATCCAGAGTCACTGCAGCACGAGATCGATACCCAGCCAGAGGGATTCCCACATGGCACAGCAGATCTCTCCTATCTCACCCACTGTTCCCCTCAGCAGTGCATTTCAGTTGATCTGCCTGTTCTGCTCCCCACTCTTTCTCTGGTGAATCCTCTCACCACCCCACACCTCTGGCCTATACCCCAGCTTTTATGCATAAATAAAAATATCTTTAAAAAAAACAAATAAAAACAAAAAAAATTATTACAAATAGACTAAAGTTCCCCTCAAGAATCACTGCCAATCCAGTGCCAGCCCCTTTGAGATCTGGTGTGTATCCTTCTAGATTTTTTCCTATGCATTTCAGTAAGTGTAAATATGCTAACAGAAAACGTATAGAAAAGAACTATTGTAACAAAAATGTAATCACCCAACATTATCTCAGTAAAACAAAAAATTTAAAAAATGGAATCATACATTGCATTTGCAACTTGCTTTCCTTCTTCAATATAAGAGCTCTTCCCAGGGCACATATGCAAGTAAGGGGGAGGGGACAGTCAATAAGAGGTATGTGACCAGAAGTATGGATAGCAGGAAGAATGGAAAGTTGGGGAAAGAGAATTTTTTGATAGTTGGACAAGAATCAAAAGCAAGAAATACTATATGTTTCAGAGTTGCAAATAGTTCAAATTGCTAGAGTACAGGGAAAAGTGCCAAGAGGTGAGGATAGTAAAATGGGGTGGGGGGAGAAGAACAATGGGCTATTCTAAAGCACTATGGGTACTTTGGTGGTGGGAGAACTATGAGGGAAGGGGAGAAATCCTATACCATCAAAAATGAAAAATGATGTAAGAAAAAGATAATTCATTAGAGAGAGAGAAATGAGGTTGGGGGTTAAAAAGAAAGGTATGTAGTTAATTATTGAGTCTGTACATACATAGCTCAAAAAAGAAAAATACACTAAAAAGATATAGGCAAAATATAGTGCTTTTCTCTGAATGGTAAAAATACAAAATGAGTTTTGGGGTATGTGTGTATGTCTGTGTGTGTGTGTGTTTGTAAGCACATCCATACTAATCATCTGTTCTTTCTAATTCTCTAATGTGAGTATAGTTAAACATATATAATCAAAAGGGGTATGCTTTTCAACTTAGGAGGAAAAGAAAACAGTTAAATTAAGTACAGTGAAGGATTTCGTAACACAAGAAAACGAATAGGAAAAGATAAAGATTTTCATGTTCAACTCTAACTCCTCGACACAGAAGTAATGAAGGGAAAGGCAATTTTCTATTTAGATTGATGAATGCCAAATAGTGTACTACATGACTTTATATGCCAAGGGAGATGAACCTAAAGTGATTTCCAAGTTATGTGAATCAAAAGCAGTATTATCTCCCCAATAAAACATAAGCCTACTTAAGTTTTTTCCTCAAGTCACACAAGAAGTAACACAAACACATTTATTTTACTGCATACCTACGACTGTGGATCACAGCATCATAAAACCCTAAAACACAAGATGGCACTATTACTTTATAAAAGACAGTTTCAGAGGGGAGAGGGAGAATAAGCACCTTAGATATCATCTAATCCAAAACCCCTCACTTCCCCTTCTGAGGAAACAGCATGCAGAAAGATTTCCAAAGGCCAGACAGCTGGTTAGAAGCACAGCAGGGACCAAGCACAACACAGAGTTCCTTCTATCCAGGCACCTGAATCAGAATAAAAGTTGGAGTAGATGGAAGCTGGAGTTAATCACGTCATATACTAGTTACTGGAAAGTGGAACTTGAGATTATCGCAAAACTATTTAAACCTCTAAAACACTACTGCAATCATTTCTTTTTTTCATTCTCCCCACAGGCTCCGCTTTAATATTCTGAAACAAATGTGTTTCCTTTCCAGTGAGGTAGGTGGGAAATCCACTAGCTTCTTTTCCCCAAAATGTGTAATTTTAGGGAATGCATAGTTTTCCGATGGTCTATAACCATGATACTAGAATGACATGAGTAAATAAAATTTAATGAAAATCTCTGTAAGACAGCACATAACTCATAAATATGTCAATAAAACTGTAGTCATGTTGATACAGTTACATAGCCAAAACAACTCTGAAGAGGAATCTTAAAAAAATCAAACCAGATCTCATTCCAAATCTCAGATACAGTTTTTGGAATCCAGTTCTGCTAAATTCTATTTTGAATTAAAATAGATACCTAAAAGTTTCCACCATAACTAAAAGTTTCCACTGTTTTTAATTTAAATAAAATACTCCTGTTTTTCTAGATTAGAAAAAAAAAGATTTGCTCTGCAACATTCAACAATATTCCCATAATAAAACTTCGTAAAATTGTCTTATGTTTTTCTACCAAAGGCTATTATTTTCCCCAAAGGTAAACACCATTACTGGCTTTTCAATAAGAGTATTTTTGGCAAAACAGAAGTTTGAAATAGTCTAATACCCAACTGCCCACGCTCTCTTCAGGCTTCATTTTCTTTAGTATTATGAACTTTTAGTGTTCTCTGTTCCAGAATCTTTATTACTATAACAAAACAAAAAACTCTGGGCACTACTTCTCTGCCAAGTACTAAAGCATAAACGATACTAAATATTTTGAGTGTACAACTGGGAAAGGTACTCATTTCAAGTAATCAACATTTCAGGAAAAAGTAACAAAATGTTTAAGAAAGGTAAGGAGTTTTACTTTTGTTCTGTTGCCTACAGGTGCAGGTGGAAATGAGTATATTTCAATAAACATATGAAGGAGTTATGTCCTTATGCTTTCCAAATATTCTAAATGTATCTAAGTAGAAGCAATTCCAACAAATATTTTGTAATGCTAATGCCAAGCAAAATTCGTTTTTGATCTCTGGAAGCTAAATGACAATTACAAGGCTATCACGAAAACAATGTATATAAGTAGATAACCTCAAAGATAACATGAAATCTAAATTCATAATCATAATATTTACTCAAGAATTAAATTTTATACAGGTATGAAAAAATGGTAGACTATTTGCCATTTCATTTGCCTTTCAAATAAACAACAAAAAAACCCCACTGCTCTTAGGTAGAATTTTTTAAAAGGCATTGTTATGCAGTTCTTAACACAGTAAATGACACAATCATTTGTTGGCCCACTGGACCTCAAGCCTTGCGTTAAGAGCTTTGTAAATATATATTATTTAACATTCACAATACCTCTATGAAACAGGTTATTTCCCCCCACTTTACACATGTGAAAAAGGTTAAGAATCTTACCCAAAGTAACAACAGTAAGTGGAATTAAATTCCCCCATTCATCTAACACTAAACTTCATGAGCTATTAAATTATGTACTACAGAATTGTAAGAGACAAAGCTAGCTTACAAATAAACATGTAGGACCTCCCTGGTGGCACAAGGGGTTAAGTCTCAGCATTATGAAGCTATCAGAAGCCACTGCTGCATGGCATGAGTTCGATCCCCGGCCAGGGAGCTGACCCACATGGCGCAGCAGACCTCCCCTGTCTCACCCGCTGCTCCCCTCAGCAGTATATTTCAGTCGATCCACCTGTTCTGCTCCCCACTCTGTCTCTGGTGAATCATCTCACCCTCTCCCCCATACCTCCAGCCTACACCCCAGCTCTTGTATGCATAAATAAAATAAATCTTTAAAAAAAATTTTAAAAATGTAAATTCTCAAAAGTATCAAGTGTTAGTAAAACGATATTTGAGACTATAGAGATTAGATTTAAATGCCTTATGTATACTGTATATTTTGTTTAATTTCTAGGTTTAAATCCTTGTTTTACCACTTAATATCACAGCTTTTAACCAAAGTTATGCATCATAATCACCTAGGCACACACTTTGAGGTTCCTAAATTACCAATCTAGAAAAATACATTTTGTAAACAAATACACTTTGCACACTCCCTTCCTATTCCCACCCTCCTAGGAGAACTGCAAATTGTACAAGTTATTTTATATCGCATTAGGTCTATTTTCTTCTCTATAAAATGGGGATATGAAATACTATTTTATAGGATTACTATCAGGACTAAGTAAGATTTCATGTAATCTATTAACCAAGCACAGTATCTGGCACATAGCAAGTAAACAACATTTAAAGTCCTTTTTTTTTTTCTGTTTCCTTCCTACATAACTCTTAAGATAGCACTAAGCACAGCAGTAGCTAAAATATTTGTTGACATAACTTTCATACCCGTCTCTTCTGTGCTTTAGATATCCGAGGCACATGATTCTCAAGACCCAAGTTTGAAAAGTCAACAGCAACACAATCTATCTGAAGAAAACAAAATTGTATTGTCAAGTTAATGAAACACATTTCTAAATTATTCAAAGAATTAGATCATTAAATTATTCATAAAAATCACAAATGTGTAATCTCACAATTCAAATTTGAGTACAAGCATTAGAATACCATATTAGATGACACGAGTTATCTCCTTTTCCATTTTTAGGGAAAAATTTGTCAGGTTACCAGGAAGTTTCCTTACAGCTCTTCAGGACAGTGCTCATGCCTGCATGCTTTCTTTTCTTCTAAGAATGCCTACTCCATTAACGTACATACTTCCATGTAGATGCCAACGCATACAGCACTCAAGCCTTCCCTTCCAGTGATGACACTACTTAGGGGATCTCTAAGGTCCTGTGCTGGTTCAGTTCATTGTTAATTTTATCACCTCAAGTACAGCAGCAGAGACCTTCCTTCTTAATTAGTCACAACCTGAGGAGCACTGCTTCTTGACTCTACTACCAAACACCTTTTTCCATCCTTTCCCATCTACAAAGAAATAGCGAGAAGTAGGAAATTCAACATAATTAATGGTAAGATAGTACAACCAATGTTAATAATAAAATGGCTATTAGGTATTTACTGAAGAAAACAGAAATGAGACTTAAAACAATGAGTATTAGTTAGTATTTTCTTACTGCAACAATAAGTTAAGCTAGCATTCAGTGTGATATACATAAAATACACCAAAGCTTCTAAAAACAGAGTAAGCAATATCCAGAGCAACAACCCAAATGATCAAAATACCAAAATCAGATTAAGACTTCAAAGAATGTTTATCAACTTTGATAAATAGGATTTTTACAAATTTTGGAGGAATCTGCTAAAATTTACCAACTGCCTAAAGACAAAATACAGAATAGTATCTGAAAAACGAAAGAAAGCAATGACAGAAAAATTCGGGTAGCTTTCAGAAAAAAACAAGTTAGTTAATGAAAAAGATTGCAGTTCAATGTAGAACTAGAATAAGAGATTGCATATTAACGGGTAGACAAGATGTAGTTTAAGAATCAAACAATATCATCCTTGGAAATCTGGATAGAAGTCTCAAAACTGAAAGGCCTATGAACGGAAACAAAACTATCTTGCTAATAGAGAAACAATCAGGACTACCATGATTTTGACAATAAAAGTAAACACTTGGAGTATCAACGTCTTATCACCTGCAAATAAAATACATTAAGAGTATGCAAAACCCTAATGTTTTTGACTGGATAAAAAAGCTAAAGAAAATGGTAGTTTATCTAGTAAAACTACCATTGCAAATCAGTACAAACTGTTTTCCTTGTCAACAGCAAACCGAAAAAGAACAAAATAAAATTTAGGGCCTCTCACGTGGCATAATGGGTTAAGTCGCAGCACTATGAAGCTTTCCAGAGCCACTGCAGCACAAATTCAATCCCCACCAGGGAGCTTCCCACATGGCACAGCAGACCTCTCTTGCCTTCCCCGTTGCTCCCCTCAGCAGTGTATTTCAATCTGCCTGTTCTGCTGTTCCCCACTCTGTCTCTAGGGAATCCTCTCACCACCCCACACCTCTGGCCTACACACCAGCTCATACGTATAAATAAATTAATCTTTAAAAAAATTTAAATAAAATTTAATTAATAGCTAAAATTTGCATTAATATAAGAACGGCCTAACTATCAAAAACAGAGTGAGGTTAAGGAGGTCATAATCTTTGATATTCAAAACCCAGATGATAAACTACCACACTATACAGTTATAAAAGAATTCAGTATACACATGCTGGAATAAGAGAGCTCTGATTTTGAATTCTGGCTCTGACATTTAAAAGTTGTTAACTAATTCAGGATAAAGTTCTTAATCTCAGTTTGATTTCCACCTGGAAAATGGAATTATCTATACTTACTTCATAGGTAATACTTCATAGTGTGTTAGTATGGGAATTATACAAGATAATAAATTGTAATATGTCAAAGTGGTTGGCATACTCTATATATTAACTACAATGACAAAATAAGTATTAGTTAAAATCATAACAGTATGCTTCAATTTACCCAAGAAACATCAGTAAATTTTCATTCATTACAACTTGTTTATAAAGCACTTTTACAACTTAAAAATTACACATGTTGTTCCATCTGACTTTATAAAATCTTGTGTATTTTTAAATAGCAGAAGCATTTGCTTGACAACTCTCTGTGGTGAAATTTATGTTCAGGAAGTTTAAGTAAATTTACCCAGGTTCCAATTCTATGTAATGGCAATTATGGGGCTAGTAGTCTGGTGTTGCAACTTTAACTTGGGAATGGAACAGATTTGGTGATTTGGAAGATTTCCTCTGTTTTACTTTATCAACCAGTTCGTCTTTGGGCAGGTTAATAGTTAAATACATAGCCTTTGTTTACCTCCCTTACAAAAACACAGTAAACCTAATCATAAAAAAGTTAATGAAAGGTGATGTATGAGTAACTTTGTTTTCCTCCAATTAGATGATTCATATAGTAAAAGGTTTAACAGAAGAGGACAATTGCCTATATGAAACAAACATTACTTCATTACTTCACATACCTTACTCTCCTTAGATGTTAATTTAAATCGCTCTAGTTCTTCTCTGTGTTTCTGTTCCATTTCAGCTTCCAACTTTGCAACATCTTCAGTGAGTTGCTTCCTTCGCTTTTTGTCATTCTTGGGAACAGCATTTTTCATACCCTGAATTTTGGCTGAAAAGCCACCAAAATCATTAAGTCAAAACGCAGGGAGTAAGAGAAACAGGAAAAATGGGGAATGGTTTGGGGAGAAGGAAGACGTGATAATGGAAGCAAGGAAAGTCATACATATCAGATTACTAAGAAGGGTCCAGATGAAGCTGAGAACCGCCCCCCCCACACAAATATAAATATAAATATATATATGCCATATATATATTTATATTTACCCATTTACCTAAGCATGAACTTATCCTGCTGTGGCAGAATGATAAAAAAGAAAATAACTGACTGCAACAAGTTTTATGTTGAATCTGTCAAGCAGATGAGTCCTCAAGGCAGAGACAAGGTATTATTTCAACACGTGCCCATTAAGGCCAAGCGTCAGAAACCGACGGGAATGCGAAAAGTGGGCGGGGAGGGTGAAGCAGGCGGGGTCCAAGACAGTGGCTGGGAAGTGCTCTCAGATTCCAGCACCCGGGGGGCGGCGCGGCGCAGGGGGACGCAGCAATTCCCAGAAGCCTCTGAAACTCTAGGGGATTAAAGGGTTCCCAGGGTAGAAGAGGCGGGAAGGAAGAGGCCACTGCCTTCCTTGGGGGAAGTCTAGGAGGATCCACATCAGTAGCCCTTTCAAGATTCCCCAGGAGCGACCCGCCACGCGCCCTAGCTTGGGTTCGGGCTCATTGAAGTTCCCACTCATCCCTCACCTTGCAACTCCTTCTTCTCTTTACGATGCCGTCTCATCAGCTGCTCTTCCTCATCAAGCTCCTCCGTCAAGACAGCCTCCATGACGACCAGGTAGCTCAGCACACGCGAAAGCAGAAACCTGCACCACCGGCGAGCAAGTACCTTCCACCCCTCAACCCTCACCCGTAGCTCCATTGGCCGCGGCTGAGCCCCAGCCCCGCCTTCAAGGCGGCACCGGATCTTAGCCGAGTCATTGGAGTGAGAAAGGAGTATGAGCTGCTGCGCATGCGCTCTCCCTTGACTTCGACGCTTGATGGGGCGGGGCAGAGGGGGGGAGGAGCCAGCCAGGGCTCGGGGGTGTGGTTTGGCCAGCGCGAGTTGCAGCCTCGCGATTGATAGCTCCCTGATATTGATAGAGCCCCTTCAGCCACAAAGTTACGTGCTGGGCTGTTGGCGCTGGCGTGGGCGCGCAGAGATGACGTAAGAGGAACCATTTTGGATGTTTTATCTTGTTCAGTGCTTTGAGATAATTGCTTTCATCTTCTGGTTCGTTTGTGAAGAGCTGTTGAAGAGGTAAGAAAAAAAGTAGAACTTTTATATGAAGCTGTTGATAATTTTCATCGGGAAGCTTTGAGCTGAATTAACAAACTGTAGAGAATTAAATTTGTTTACTGTTTTTAAGGTTTTAATACTGTAGTTCAGAAGAAACAGCGAATAGAGAAAATGCCGCCTCTTGAAACGGATATAGCGGTGGAAACAGAAGAGAGAGTAAGGATTGAGTATCATGTGGTACGGGAGCTTAAAGATCTATGCACAATGATAAAGAGGTGAATGTCAGAGCACTTGAAAAATATTGAGGAATTAAGAGCGATAACAGAAATGTGCGAACCTAATGTTGCTGAAGATGGAATTGCTGAAGTAAGTGCAAAACAAGAAAAATTCTCACAGCGTGAAGAAAAGGGGGGAAAGAAATGAAGAAAACGAGAGCCCTGTTGTTCAGATCCAGAAGATTGAATCTATGTGTACTAAGAATACCTGAAAGAGGGAAAATTAAAGCTGAAACAGTAAGAGCTAATTGAAGGAAACTGCAGAATTGAAGAACAAACTAGATCTGCAAATAGAAAACGCTCACGGGGTACCCTTAAAATTTAACAAAACGTAAGCAAAGCAACACTTATCAAAAGAAAGACATTCTGGTAAAGATAGATCCTGTTGATGTTTTTAAATTTGAATTATAAAATGTTCTACAAATAGCCATAAAGAAAGGAGATAGGTTACCTATGTGGGGGCAAAAATTAAGCTGACCTGAGATTTCTTCTCTTGTGACGCTGTGTGACAGAATATGGAGTAGTATCCACAAAGATTTCGGGACAAATAATTTTGAGCCAAGAAGTACATAGTCCGTCAAGTTATCATTTCTGTATGAAAGCAGCTGGAAGATATTCATAGATATGCAGGGGTTTCAAGTGTATCACCCAGGTACCATCCTAAACGTTTTGCTGAATGATTGACTTTAGCAAACAGAACGTGAGTTAAGAATAGGGAATAAGCCCTGGTGGTGCAGTGCTTAAGTGCTGCACTTTGGAGCTGTCGCAGTGGGGAAGCGAGTTTGAAACCTGCAGCAGGGGAGATTCCCACATGGTGTGGCAGACCTCTCCTGCCTTGCCCGCTGCTCCCCTCAGCAGTGTGTTTCCATGGATCTGACTGTTCTGCTCCCCAGTCTGGTGAACCCTCTTGCGGCCCCACACCTCTGACCTGTACCCCAGCTTGTATGCATACATAAATCTTTAAACAAAAATAAGGAAGCGGCTATGAAAAAATTAGTGATGAGCATTAAAACTACCTAGAGAGCATTAAGAATAAGTTAGCATGTATAGGATTATAAGGAGTTGTAAAAGTAGGCTTATATATTGGATCTAAAACTTCAGTTTATGTCATTTCAAACTCAAAAAGCATGCTAAATGTTTGATATATAAAGAATAATTTTTTTTTCTGAGAGTAGTGTGAAAGTATAAATGTTTTAAGCTAAATATAAGACGTTGTCACTGTGGAAAGAAAGCATTCCAAATGTTAATCTGACAAAATTGGAAACAGGTCAATACACTTTTATTTCCCCTGTTTTTAATTGGTAGAGGGTGTAGTGTTACTATGGGCCGAAAAAAAAAAACTTGAAATCACTGGTAGGGAGGTAGTGTAAACATCTTTTGTTTCATGTACATCTTATCTAGGGAATATAACTAGGTTTGCTTTATGTTGTCATTATAAGTGAATCTGACATTGAGATAATTGTAACAGATTAAAATATGTATGTATTTTAGGATATATATATATATATATGGATATGGATAGAAGTGAAAATCAAGAAAAACAAAAAACAGCAAGAAAGCACTGAATTCCACGTAAAATGGAGATATAGCTGAGTTGTCACACTCAAACTGGTTAAAATTCAAATTGGGTCAAAAGTCAGTCTAACCCTAGATACTCAGGTGCTTGTAAAACAAGGGATAAAAGAGTTTAAAGACCATGGAAACTGAAAAATCATAGTAACATTTTTATTAGAATTCAAAAACACTGTACTTTCAAAACACCATACAGATGTAACTTAAGAGACTTTATATGGTAAGTTATGTAGTATTTTAATGTAAAATAAGTGTTCCATACCTTGATGTGGGTTGTGGTTTTGCTGATACAGATATCTATAGATATATATATTGAGTTGTCAGAAAAGTCATGACATGTTTCGTTTTTCAAGCAAAAATGTCTTCCGACAACCCAATATTTTAAAAATTGTACATTTAAAATTATGTGTACCTTTTATAACATAAAATTAATTCTTCAGTTAGAATACATATGACAAAGACTATTAAATTCTTCAACACTTAAGGTTTTTAAGGTAGTGGAGATATAGTTAATAGGGGTATGTGTATATAATGTTACTTTGTGTTCTTTTCAAATGATTCTGAAACATTTCTAAATGATCTTATGTTAGGAGACAGAAAAAAAGTAATTTATTTTTCCAAAACAGGTCACCACATTGCAAAGTTACCTTGAGACTGAATTCAAACATTCAAAAATCACATACTTGGAATTTTTGAAATGTTCTTCAAAATCTTTTAGGTCATAGCAGAAATTATAGCAGATACTCATAACTTAGGAAATGTAATTACCAGGACTTTGTATATTACATGGATGGATGTAGAAAGGCAAGGAATATAGAATAAAAACACTAAAGAATGGGATATAGAGAGAGGAAAGACCTAGCAACTGGATTTTCTAAATTTTGCTGCTTTGCAATCCTAAATAGACAATAACCCAAATGTAAACTATTCGAAGCACAAGAAACTTAATGACAGCTTTCTCCCAGTTAAGGTTGGACAGATTCTAAGCACCTGGCAACAGTTGACTCAAAGGAAAAGTCAGTCTTTTCACCTTCCCATCATTGTTCTCAGATGTCAGTATTTTACTTGGTGTGTGATCTTTTTGTTGAAAAGTTGGTCCTCAGGGCCTCCCTGGTGGCACAAGTCTCAGCACTATGACACTATCTGCAGCCACTGCAGCACAAGTTTGATTCTGGCCAGGGAGCTTCTCACATGACACAGACCTGTCTCATCCGCTGCTCCCCTCAGCTGTGTCATTCAGTAGCTCTGCCTGTTCTGCTTCCAACTCTTGTCTCTGGTGAATCCTCTCACCACCACCACCACCCCCCCCACCCCTCCCCCCACACACACATTATCTCTGGCCTACACCCCTGCTCTTGTATGCATAAATAAATCTTTACCCAGAAAAGGGAAGTATGGTCCTCAAAAGCAGCATTAGCATTTCCTCAAAGCCTGTTAGAAATGCAGGATTTCAGCTTTTTAACAGCGTGGATTAGATTATAAAATGTATTAAGCAGTCTACAAGGTGCCTCACTTAACACAACTAATGAATGAACCTTATGAAAGATAAATAACTGGTATGAGAATTCAAAAATTTGCTTTAGCAGTGTTTCTGTGTAAGAATTGTGGTGCTTGTATTAAACAAGCTATTGTAAAATCCCTATTTGAGTCAATGAGTTGGAACATTTTCCAGAACTTTCAAGTGAGGATTGGTACTTTGTTTTCCTCCTGTCTTGGAAATTTGTGAAGATGGGACATGGCAAACCTTGAGACTGACAATCCAAATTTGGAAATGTTGCAGAAGAACAGTTAAAAATGGAAAAGAAAGAATGAGTCTGTCCCTAGTGAATAAAATCATATTGGGGTAGATTTAAACTCAATTCATGTCCATGTATTTCAACAATTCTACACAGAATCAAAGTCTATCTATAAAAGCTGTTAAAGACCCGAATTAACTATTTAATTGGTGACAATACTGGCAACAGTTGGAACAGCAGTTCTAGCAAATTGCAGAGGGTAGATTTCATTATCCAATGACCTAGTCCCTTGAAGGGGATAACTTTGTATTGGTAAGTGTAGGCTAGACCAGTGTTGTTCACATTTGAATATGCAGACTAGTGCCTGGAGATCATATTAAGATGCAGGTATTGATTTCCTGTATTTGGGGATAAGACTGAGATTCTGTATTTTTTTCAATTTCTCATGGGTTTCTGATACTGTTCATCTGGGTACCTGCCACACTTAAAAGTAATATAATTAAAACTACACTGTATTTACTAATGGTGAAAATGAGGCTTAAACATAATTGTCTTAAAGCCACAAAGTAAATATTAAAATCAAATCTGATTTCAGGATTATAATTATTATCTATGTAATCCTGCCTATTATCCATACTGCAGCACCTACTAGAAAGATTGACGAGGAAGAAAGTTCATTACTTCAGGTAAAGTTCATATCCAGGACAGAATGGCGGGGGAGTGAGTGGGATGAGTTTTGTTTGTAATTGATGAGCATGATTTTGTGACAGTGAGTTTTGTGAGTAAATCAGACAAGTATTTGGAAGTTCCGAGTCAGAGAGAGATCAAGACTAGAAATTTCGGTTTGGGTTTTCTGATTTGAAGGTGGCTAAGGTTCTAGTGATTGAGACCAAAGTGAGCATAATAAGTACCTGTGGCGCAATCTATGTGATGTCACCCAGGAGGCTGAGTGTGTGTATGTGACCCTGGCACTTGGGAGAAAGGTCTGTTTGGCACCAAGGTATAGTAATCGAAGCCATGGGAATTGGAGAGAGTATAGAGTGAAAAAAAGTTTGGGAAGGAGCCTAAGGGACCCAGTAAATTTGACTAAGAGTTAAGACTTTACAAGAAGGAACAGCCAGAACCAAAGGAGAAAAAGTCGAAGAGAGTATGTAATGAAAGCCAAGGGAGGAGATAGACAACACCCAGTTCAAAGAGGAGGGGTGTGTGTGTGTGTGTGTGTGTGTGTGTGTGTGTGTGTGTACACATTACTGTTGATATCCCAGACTTGTGGCTCTGCTTGCAAAGTTGAGATCTGACAAACATGAATCCACAGAACAACAGCAGCATGGCCCCCTTTATAGGACGCGTGCCTCCTCCAGTTCCCCACATCTTACCACTACTGCTGTCTCCTGGTCACTGGATCAAGTGTCAGTTGCTGCTGAATATGGAACCTGCACAGTTGGTTCTCCCACAGTGAAGTTAAATGTGAACCTTTTATTTTTTTTAATCCATCACGCTACAAAAGGTGAGAAATTAAAGCTAGGCCAAGAAGACACAGGTTTCAAGAAAAATGAGAAAAATATTTTTCTTTTTTATGGAAGTGAAGAATAATTTTTGTATCTAAATATAAAGGAAAGTATATGTGTGTCAAAAAAAAAAAATCAAGACGCAATTATGAAAAAACTCCCAGTTAGTGCTTACTAATATATTTCCAGCTTCAGGAAGAAACTAGGTTTACCCTCGTGTCCTATTGATCTCCTATGCCACATGTATTTCTTCAGTCTAACGCTCTGCCAACTGAGCTATTTCGACTCCTTCACATGTATTTCTTAAAATGCCATAAGTACTAAATAAATATTGGCCATAAGTGAACATGAAAACTATTACAAATTAAAGGGAGAGCAGGAATTTGCTTTAACATTAAGTGTCAAGTGTGTGCATAAAGTATAATAAATGCAGTCATTGTTTTTCTTCCCCTGTAATGATTTACCTCTCTTAATTTGCAGGCAGAAATACACACGGCTTCTCTCCCCACTTCTCCATCAAAGCCAAATCTCTGGAGTTACAGGAAGACTTATTGTTTAGGTTTTTAAAAACTACTTCCTAGCTCTTCTTTCTGCTTTTATTGAGTAACTGCTATGATACAGATACTGTGATAAACATTGGGTAAACATTAGATCAAAAGGCATATCTTTTTATAAAGACTATTTACTTGTAACAGTTTAACAGACATTATTTGATGTGCAAGTAGACAAATACATGTTGTTTATTAATTGCTATGAAGAAAACCAAATGTGCTGTAACAGAATAACAGGATGCATGGCTTGGTAAGGACTGATTTAGATCTGAAAAGGCAGGATGCAGGCAAAGATCTTAATGAAATATAAGGAACTCAACCTTTCAGTGGGGTAGGCATTTCCAAAAGAGCATATTTCATGCTACTTAGTTTTTTTAAAGGTTTATTTTTATTTATGCATACAAGAACTGAGGTGTAGGCCAGAGGTGCAGGGGTGAGAGGATTCACCAGAGACAGATGGGAGAGCAGAATAGGCAGATCTACTGAAATACACTGCTGAGGGTAACAACAGGCAAAATAGGAGAGGTCTGCTGTGCCATGTGGGTCAGCTCCCTGGGTGGGGATTGAACTCATGGAGCAGTAACTGGTGATAGCTTGATAGTGCCGAGACTTTAAACTCTGCACCACCAGGGAGGCGCTCATGCTACTTACTGATGTTATCTTGAAGAAGGGTTAGCTGTCACCTGCACACAGATACCATACTTCACCTCTGTCGCCAAGTGATTTAGTATATGCATGATTGGAAGTAGGTAGGTAGGATGGTCCTGGTCTGGGTCCGCTTTAGAGAGAAAAATTAGTCGCAAACAAAACCAGGCCATTAGCTCAGAGACTGCTAAAGATGATACTTTGTTGGAGTATCCACTTTAGCCAAAACCACAGAAGAGACAATTTATCTTTAGTGCTCTCTCTTTTTCCTATTCATGTCCCTCTTCTACCTTCTGGCCCTCTTTCCCACAGACTACAGGCAAATAAAGGATTTAAGCTGTTCTCTCTTTATCCGAAGTTGTTTTCCTTCCTTTTATACTAAGCATAGCCCAGACTGTGAGTGTGTGTTTCTTTTATATACTGCTATTTTTTTTTTCTTTTCTGCTTTGTCTCCCTACCCCCTCCATCTCTGTTTTTTTCAGGATCTCAGCTGCTGGGAAACCAAGGAATAGCGCTTACATCTTAATAATAAATGCCATGAGAGAGGAAGTAGCAGGAGGAACTCATCAGAATACTCATCAGAATAGCAAACTGCAAAAACCTGCTGTTGTCTAAAGACCTTGACAAAGCATGTACTGCTAAGAGAAAAGCAACCGCAGAGGGCCCCTAGTCAGCCCTCTCCCCATAAAATCACCTCGCTAAGCAAGAGAAGGCAAAATGGTTGTTCAGGACTTGGAGTCTGCCATCTCAGTTGCTAGCCAAACAGCAGGTCATTGGCCTCCGGTAACAGGACCTCTCAAGTGTGTATTGCCATCCCCTTGCTTCAAGCCCTCAAGCTAAGGGGGAAAAAAGGAAGGAGGGAGGAAGGGAGGGAGGGAGGGCTTCTGAAAATCTTAGATGGAAAAAAAAAACTCATTTATTAAATTTATTTGAGGCACAATGAATGACCATAGCTAATAAACATATCTTAAGTTTTTCTAGAAACTTTATAATTTAAGAATAATTGATAACCTGAATGTGTATCAATTTGGGGGAATTTGAGGAAATTATTTAAATGAAGAATTTCCCAAAGGGTAAGTTAACTGATAAAATGGAGGTGCGCTTCTGACTTCTCTTAGAACTTGTTATTTTAACTGCTTTAAAATGAGAATATTAACTGTGACGCCTTTTGAAAGTTGGAATATCAATGAGAAAATAAACCCTAATAATTAATACAAAAATAAACCCTAATAACCTGAGTGTACTTTGGGTGAAATTTGCTGGACCTTATGATTTGCTTGTTCACTTACCTCCGTCAGAAAATAGATTTGGCTTCACTTTCCCAAATACAGGGTCTCTTCCGCTTTAAAGACGTTTCTTGCTAATGCACTAGGAATTGAATACTGCACTGTCTGCCTTATGACTAGACTCAATTTAAGAGGCAGGAAAAGACCACTAAGAGGAGCTGCCTTTGTGTCATGGTCTGGGGAACACTTCTGTGGTGGGTAAAACAATGTTCCACCAAAGATGGATGCCTATCCACATACTAAAGCCTGGATCTTGTGAGTATGTCACCTTACATGACAAATGAGACTGTGCAGATGTGATTATGTGGAGGAGATGGAATAATCTGGATTACCCATGTGAATAATCACAAGGGTCCTTACAGGTGAACAAAGCCAGAGATGTGCAGATGCTGCACTACCAACTTGTAAATTTTCTCATCTCAGAAAAAGCCAAAGTGGGTCTATGTGACCTGCCCCAATCAGCTCCAGGCCAGGTTTCTCTAATCTCTTTTACTCTCTTCCCCAAGCCCAACCCTTCCAGTTCACGTGGCAAAGTTGCAAGGCTTCCTCACTGTTCCTGGGAGTGCCAAGCACCTTCCCTCCTCACACCTGGTAGTTCACTGTCCACATTTCTGTTCAAATGCTAGAAGCCAATCTTACTTTCTCCTTGTGTACAAGCGCTGTGCTCCTTCCACACACATTTTCAGTTTCCCCTTTCTCTGCTCTATTTCTCTTCATAATATTTGTACTATTGACTGATTATATATCCTTGTTAAACTAATATGACTTATCTTCTGTTATAATGAGATAAGGGATGCAGTATCCTCAAGAACAATGTTTAGCATATAATGGAGCTCAATAAATCTTTGCTGAATAAATAAATACCAAAATACTGCAAAATCTCTGAAACATTAAACAATAGAGGACTGGTTAAATAAACTGGGATGATGTACTTATGGGTCAAACAAAAAATAAAAACTTAGAAGTGCAGAAAATGCGGTTAAGGATCTCACAGGAGGAAATGCTTGAAAAACCGAATTCTAAAGAAGTAGCAGCTTTTTTTCTTACCCAACTGGTTTCTGAAACCATGGAAAAAGGAAGTTTTTCTTCTTATAATGTGCTGCATTTATCAATTGCCTCTATGATCTCAAATAGGTTTTTAGTGAAAAATGTCTCTAAGAACTAAAAGGGTTTTTTGGGGTTTTTTTGTTTGTTTGTTTTTTGCGGTAACTTTGGTTTACAACAATGTATATGTTTCAGAAGTATAGGGTCACAACTCTTCAATGTGTTATCATACCACATCTACAGTCCTCCAGAGTCCAGTTGGCCCCTTCCACACCCTGCTCTTCATTCCTCCCCTCTCCCTCTAAACTCTAAATCTACAGTCAGTTTTCCAGGGTTTTCTGCTGGTTTTGTTTTGTCTGTGCCTTTTTTTTTTTCTCTACATTCCACATATATGTGGCCCCATTCAGTATTTGTCTTTCTCCTGAATTATTTCATTTAACATAATCCCGTCCAGCTCCATCTATGTTGTCACAAATGGCAAAGTTTATCTTTATTTTTTTTAAATAGCTGAGTAGTCTATTGTGTATCTGTACCACATCTTTCTCATCTACTCATCTGTCTGTGGACATTTAGGTTGTTTCCATAACTTAGCTACTGTACATAGTGCTGAAATGAACATAGTGCATCTATTCCTTGCAATTCATGTCTTCACATACTTCAGGTAGCTATCTAGGAGAGGAATTGCTGGATCATCTGGATCCTCTGCATCATTTTGATAAACCTTAATACTGCTGTCTGTTGGGACTGGATCAATCTACACTCCCACCATATATTTGCTGTACTTGGTTCTGGTCTTTTTGATACTGGCCATTTTCACAGGTATAAGATAGTATACCATCGTGATTTTGATTTGCATTTACCTGATGGCCACAGATGCCCTGCCATCATTCTCCAGTACTTTTTTCCTGTTTATATACATTTGGGAAGGTCAGCTAGTCTCTTTTCTAAACTGGGATATGACTGAAAAATAGTGTGATACAACACTCCACATTTTTCAAGTGATTCTCTTGGAGTCCTTCTCACTTGGTTTTTGGAAACAGGTAGGGGAAGTCCACATCATTACTTCCTAAGTCAACAATTTATGCCTCCAATTATTCCTGTCTTTCTATCTTCCTATCTCCCATTCCTATCTTCCCATTCTCCTGCTTATATAAATGAGGGCAATTGTGGTTACTGAGAGATCATTTCTACTGATTTAGCATGTGGTGGTACTTGCTGCTTCTTTGCCCTTAGCTTTGGATCCTAGCTGTAAGTATTGGACCAACAGGGCAAGTTTTATAAAATTTCAAGTCATATGTATTCTGTAGAACTTTGTGTTTCACTTTTTTTGGGGGGGAGAGGGGAAATTTATAGATCTTTTATCTATTTTAACTCTTATTTGCATCCTGTAAGGTGTAGAACAGCTATCTCCTATTTTACTGATAAAACAGACAATAAGAAGCAATCTATGACTAATTAACTGAAATCAGTCCCGTCAGTGACTGTAGTCAACTTTTCAACCTTCCTCTTGTTTCTACAAAATGTTGCACCCTTTCAACTCCAGAACACCACCTGTTCTTTCAGGATATAGCTCTGTCTGCTGGAGAATTAAGTAAAATACCTCAGAGCCAAGAGTGAAGCTATTAATCTGAGGTTTAGTTAGTATAGTACCCATCCTTCAAGTTGCCCTTACCTCAGAACCATTATCCCGTCTTACGAGGGTAAGCATACAAAGAAGAAACATTCATATTTATTCCTTCATGTGATATCTAAATCCCATTTCCTTGGACCTGAAATTGCTCCTCAAAGTCCCTTTAGTAGGCATTTCCAAAAGACCTATGAACTTTCATGCTTAACTGCAACTACCTCAGTCTGCTGAGAGACTTTAGAGTTCTTGCATGAAAGCTGCAGAATACACACTAAAACTCTAGCATATGATAAGAGTAAGACAAGCATAAAGATAAATATATTCCGACCCATTGTTCTTCTAGCTTAGTTCAATGATGCCATTACCTTGGTTTTTCTTTCCAATAGAGTTAAAAAGGAAGAGTTGTTTTAAAAGTAAAAAAGCCCAGCTTATATTTACAGAAAACTAATGTGACAAGCACTAATAGTAGCATTCAATAAATTTTCACGTATAATTCTCATTAATACCCCATGATATTACAGACTAATTAGAAAACTCAGGTGTAGAGCATTTAAACTTACTGAGCTAAGATCACAAGCCCAAGATAGTCAATACAAATCTAATTCTACTTCATTTCCTAGCGTGAGCTTCTGTAAGACCAGAGGAGAAAGAAGTCAGAGAGAGAGTGTGTAGATAAGTATCTTGATAGGCATTGAGAAACCAGTTATAATCCTTACAAGAACATACATAGCATGAACATAATTTACATTGCATAGATAGCTATTAAAATATACTTCTCACTGTAGAATTTTATATTAAACTTTTTCCTAAAAGCATGGTGTCCTTGAAAAACTCTCCTTTGCCTTTCTCTATGCCTTTGTTGTTTGTAGCTGTGAAAGATCATTACAGAAAGGCATCCATGAATCACATCTTCCTGCATCCATGCTTCTCTCTGCATGTAACAGTGTCACACCTTCCATCAAGAGACCGAATTTTCCTTCTTGCTCCTTGAATGGGGCTGGTTTTGTTACTTGCTTTGATCAAAAGAATGTGATAGAAGTAACCTTGTACGTGTTTTAAAATCTGAAACCTTGGAAGCACTTGCCTTTGCCTTTCTGAGAGTGCCATGCAGTGAAGAAGCCCAGGATAAAAGTGCATTTGTAAAGAGTATTTCAGCCAACCCAGCTTTCTCAGCTGAGCTCAGTTCCAGTTGATCTACAAATCAAATGCATCTTTTGAAATCTAATACATTGTTGTTTTAATCCAATAAATTTTAGAATGGTGAAGTATTACAAAGCAATAGATAAATGAAAAAGAAACAAGTACTAGAAGTACAAAGCAGCCGGTAACCCAACAGAAACTGGCACTGACATTACAAAGCTATAGAAAAATGTAACAGAAATTAGTATTGCTCTAACAAATTCCAAAATAAATGGCATTGTCTTCAGGGCCAGGCAGAAGATGAATGCTGGAAGGGCAGATAGTAGTTGTTAGTGTAAGCAAAAAAATCAGAAAGTTGCTACTGGAAACTAGGGAACAGAAGTGAATCAATTCCTTGTTGCCTGTGGTAATTTGGAAAATAGAAAATGAACTTGTTGATTTTACTCAGTAATTTCCATGTAGATTATAGAAAGTAACATTTAACGTCTTACTGTGTTTGATAAAATATTGCAAGAGAGAGATGGCATTTTCTATCATGGCCAGAAAATATTACTACAAACTTAGCATCAATGAAATAAATTTATTATTTTATAGTTCTATTAAAAAAGTCTAGAAACAATAAGAAAAAAACCAGATCAGTAAATTGATATTTAGTAAAAGTTTATTGTGGACAAAAAAGCAGTTCATGAAATGGGGAACCTTCAAATCAAACTCTGAAATGAGGCTCAGAGGCATAATGCCACAGGATGGCTTATCAAGTGGAAATGAAGAAGCTGTTTAAGATTTACAATAATGGATAATTACAGTGGGATTTTCCAGGGGGCAAGGGATTGGTTAAAAGTGATTATCTAATGCAATGTTATAACTATGACTTAAATTTATGATTATCAGAGATATTTACAAGTGATAACCTAAATTAAGTTTCATTTATGTTTATGAAAGAATTTAAATGGCATACATGATTCTGTCCATTTGGGGGATTTTCAAGGCTTGTCTCAGTTTGATTTGGTTGAAGAGTTCAGAAGTCCAACACAGAGCTCATTCAGAGAACCAAGGTGTCAGCAGGGCTGCCTTCCCACTTTCCGTAGAAGTTCTACGGGAAGATCTCTTTTCTTGTTCATTCAGATTGTTTGGAGAATCTAGTTCTTTGTGGATGTGAGATCAAAATGCCCACCTCCTGCTGCTGTCAGCTGAGAGTCATTCCAGCTCCAGAGGCCACCCCATGGCTTGGTCCTCTTCCTACATCTTGAAAGCCAGCAGTTGATTCCTTCTCACACTTGGATTTCTCCTTCTCTGTGAATATTCCTCATATCTAGGAAGGTTCTCAGCTTTTAAGGATTCATGTGATTAGCATTGGCACACCTGGATAATCCAGGATGTTCCCCCAAACTCAGGGTTTGCACTCCTCAGTCATGTCTGCTAAATCCCTTTGGCGTAAAGGTAAATAACTCACAGATTTTGGGGACTAAGGTGTGGAGATTATTTTGTCTATCACACAGATGAATTAAAGAAGGGGCTTTCAGTTTAAATAGAATTTAAAGGAACTATAGAGGACACAGGAGTCTCACTTAGTGAAAAAGATTTTAATGTAAAATAGGACCTCAGGATAAAATTCAAGTTAAGGAGATGACTGTAAAACCCTTTAAGACTTTTGAACAGTTCAAAGCAGTGGCTTAGAGACTTCTTTTTTAGATTTATTTATTTATACATACAAGCTGGGGTACAGACCAGAGGTGTGGGGTGGCGAGAGCGTTCACCAGAGACAGAGCGGGGAGCAGAACAGGCAGATCAGAAACACACTGCTGAGGGGAGCAGCGGGCGAGGCAGGAGAGGTCTGCTGCACCATGTGGGATTCTCCCCGGCCGGGAGTCGAACTCGCATCGCTGCTGCCGACAGCTCCACAGCGCAGCGCTTAACCGCTGTGCCACCAGGGAGGCCCGGCTTAAAGACTTCTTTATATAGAGAAAGGTGTTGCTAAAAATCTGAAAGTTCTCAAATATAGCCCAACATAGAGAGATACCTGTCCCCAAAGGAATTGTTTGTGCCTTTTATGGTAGTAGGTAAACTCCAATCAGATTCACAGGAATTCCCCAAGCTTTTAAGGAAGCTGTATCAACTTGGATTAATAAGAACAAAATGAGTTCAAAATGAAAAGAGATCTCAGGATCCTGACTTTGTGTAAGCAGGAGGCAATCCAGGAAAGCTACTCAGCTAGCAAGCTTTTCTTTTCCACATCTTATGAAAATACAGGTATCATTGTCAGGGCCAAGAGAAGGGCAACAATAGATGAGAGCAAGTATCATCAGGAGCAGAGCTATGTCCTAATAAAGGAACAGACCCTGGCTCTAGGGTCAAAGGAACTGGTGACATATGTCCAAGTGGATTTTAGAATTTTATGGTTTAGTGTATACTATGCACTTCCCATTCTGAATGTATATAAACACTTCCCTCATTTTATGAATTATAAAGTTGAATTATTTTTATTATCCCATTCCTGGTTCACCATTAAATACTGAAGCAGGAGATGAGTAGAGTACATAATTTATCTTTTTAGTTCACAGCTGTCCGAATCAACACATGGTATACCCAAGATGCTGAGCCTGTGGCATCATATTGGAAGAGCTTTGTCTGACCTGGCCCTGATTTAGATGACAACATACACAAAGATGACATCGGTGATTAATGAGACAGATGGAAGGTCATGGGAATGAGTAGGTGTAGTTTGTGAGAGCGACATTAAGTGTTGTGACCAGAGGAGAGATCATGCAATTGGTATATAATGATCCCCAGAGAAATATACCTTCTTGTGTTCCATACTCCTGACAAAGTGACACTGTCACTGTTTGTCGATGAGATGGACTCTATTCCTTGACTGGCCTTGTGACTAACTTGATCTCTGAGCTCAGCTTCTTTTGGAAAGGAGATACAATGATGGAAGAATGTGGGTAAGTGATGTGATTTGAGATCAGAGCCTAGATCTCAAGAGATCCCGTGGCTTCCACAGTCACCCTCTCAGCATAGGGCTCAGAGACTACCAGGCATATGATGAAGCCTGGAATGAAAGGCAGTAATGGAGTGGGGGACCCAGCCACCCCATATGTCTCAGTTGAGCCCAGTCCCCCGTAATCTGCCTGCTGCATGCAGCTGCCTGTGTAGTGTGGTTTGTTACTCAGTAGTAGATAACTAGAAGGGTAGCTTGAGGTGCTAAAGTACTTTTTCTTTCAAAACGCATGTTAGAGCATCTCATGGATAAAAATAGCCAAGCCCCATAGTCATAAAAAAGTCTTCAATTGATGAGTATTATTTAAGATTTACTGAATAACTATAATCTATAGTATTATCTTTAAACTAGAGGGAAGTGATAATGATAATCATCTAAAAGGTTTTCTACTTTTTGTGGAACTCGACATTGTGAAATTATAATCTCAATATACCTGCTAACTTTTACAGTGTAAGAATAATAATTGCCATCAGCTGTATCACTCTCAATTCAGTTCTGAAATAGAGCAGTCATATACATAAGGAAAGAAAGAAAAAAATCTTTATGCTGGTCTTTAGCTGGGCAGTAAAGAAACCCTAGTTGTAGAGATGTAATGCAGAGATACAAAAACCCGTGGTCAGTCAGATGGCTAAACCATCATCTTCAAAAAAGCCAAGAAATGTTTTTAACTTTTTTCCAGATAAACAGTATGTTTTACTTAGACTGTAGGACTGGGAAGGATTTGTTCAATCACTCATTTGTTTATTTGGCAAATATGAATTGAGTACTTATTAACGTGCCAGGCATTGTGCTAGAGTCTAGACACAATAATGAATGAGATATGAATGAGATAGAGATGGTTTTGTTAAGGGGCAGGGTGAGGGGCATCCCAAGATGTTACAGTTTCTAACTTCTCTCAGTCCATTGTGGGTAGAGGGAGGGTAGGTAATGGAAATGTAAATAAAAGGTTACACTAGAGCTTGTTAGGAGGAAGAGAGGATATTATGGTAATAGGATTTGTGGATCCTGACAGATTTCTTTAATTCAACTTCCAGGTGACAACTGTCAAAATATCTATTCATTTTATAAATTATAGGCACTTTACTACATCTTGACCCCTTAGTTTTCAGGCTCCTGGAGACCTGTGAATGCCCTTAGATCATATGATTTGGGTCTCCTTTTATTGTATTGTATGCATCCTGACACTAATTACCCACAAAAAAAATGTTGCGTAAGAGAAAATATCACTCTCTGATTTTTAATTTTCTCTTAGGATTTCTAACTGGTGCTTAAATGGATTTTCTGGGAGAAAAAGCTTATCTTCAGAGAGCAAAATGAAGACACTTCTTAATGTAATATGAGAGGCAGTTTCAAGTGTCTAAAGTTAACTTTTCCTCATGCCCATTTAAATCTACAGCTGGCAATACCAGCCTCATTTTTGGTTTTTGGCTGTGCTGCCTCTCAGGTATCTTGAAGGTCAAGAATATGCTTGACTCATCTTTGCAGACACTGTAAGCAGGTAATGTTTGATGAATGACAAAGAATTGCTGCAGAAAGATTCTTGTTCAAGGCCATGTCTATCATCCTATTGCCTTTTTACCTGGGCATTTTCAGAACTTTGTTTTGTTTTTGTATTTTTCTAAACGACTTTAGCAAACCACCAAAAAAGATCTAAAAATAAACTAAGCATAGAATTATCGATGTTAAGTCAACAGAATGTAAGCCAATACCCATGCCTAGCTTTTGTTTTTACTTTTACATATGAAAGATTATTTAAAAACATTCGTTCAAGAAAATAGTTTTAAAATTCCCTTACATTAGTCATAAACTTCATTATTTGTGTATATGTCCGGTAATACAGCACAAAACCAAAACCAAAATGGCAACCTATTTCGTAAAACGAAACTTGTAAAAGGAAACACGTTCTGAATCATTTCATTAAGGTACTGTGGCTCGATTATCAAACAGGCTTTAAAAATGAACAGGAAAAAGCAGGAATGGCACCAATCTTGCAAAAAAAAAAAAATCTACTTCCTCTAAGACAACAGAGGTGAAAAATGGTTTCAAAACAAAAGAAGCAGCCTCAAGAAAGAGCCCCTAACCCCAGGAATAAGCTTTCTTCCTATAATTGCTGCAAAGTTTGACAGCGAAGAATCCCTCCTCCCTCCTGGAGTTGCTAAACTTGAGATCTGTGTTTGCAGTAGTTTTCCAGTAATCAAGTGACAGGCCTTTTCTCTTACCCCCTTTCTAGCTGCTCTCTACCCTTCTCTTTAGTTAAGGAAATACAAAGTACAAAGAGAAGACTTGTAACCCCTTCCTCCCGCTTCCCTTTTGCCTCTTTAGCTCACTTCGCAACTACCCTTCCCCGCCTTTCCCAATCAGCCCTACTGTGTTCCCAGGGCTCCAGCTCCTCCCCTTCCCTGGTTCCCCCCGCCCCCCGGGCGCTCTCTTTCTTTCTCCTCCCCTCCCCCCTTCATGAATCCCAGCGCGCTTCCCTTCCCCCGCCTCTCGGTCCCGCACCCTCCCCTCCCCCAGCCTCCTGCCTTGTGACACATCCCGGGCGCTCCCGGAGGCGGCAGCAGCGGCAGCAGCACTAGCCACCACCGCCGCCGGAGCCGCAGCCCCCGGCTCAGCCTCCCCCCGGCCCCGCCGCGGCTGCTGCAGTCATGGCTGCTGATGGGGCAGACGAACGCTCGCCGCTGCTGTCAGCATCCCATTCGGGAAATGTCACTCCCACCGCCCCGCCGTACTTACAGGAAAGCAGCCCCAGAGGTAAGAGCAGCACAAACCTTTTCGACTTTGCAAGGAAAAGCCTAGAACGTTAAAGACCCAGGAGTTGGAGGAGGAGTCGAGCCTCTCACTTGGGCTGGGAGAAAGAGATGCCGACTCTGTTCTGAAGCAGAGCTTGCCTGCCTTAGAGCTTCACCGCAGAGCTTTTTGGCGTGGGGTGGTGGTGGTGGTGGTGGTGGTGGTGGTGGTGGTGTGTGTATTTCACGCCCTTTTACCCACTGATGTGGTGTGGTATGTGTGTGTGTGTTTGTGTTTCACCACTTCTTATCCAGGGTTACAAGATGTGACATGAATTTCCCAAGCTGGACTTAGCTGTTTCAGTGCAGCCCTTAAGTGCCGCGGAGGGTGGTGCAAATCTTTCACAATCATTCACAAATCCTTTCAGCTTGCTGAGAAACCCTGAGTACTGCTCACCTTGGCATCTGTCCTTGAAAGGGCTTAGCTCGGAAAATTATGCATCTTTTACTATTCACCCACCAGTGCTGTCATCAATCAGGAAATTGCTTTACTAAAAGGAAGAGTTAATCAATATTCCTAGTGTGTCTGAAATTCCTGCCTTTATTACTCTTACTGTGAGGAGTATATGTTGGCTTTAGTTATGAATGAGGAGGGGTGGAAGGGAAGATGGGATATTTGTGATGCATGTTTGGGAGAGGTTGAAATCAACTTACAAAAAGTAATTCAAGTAAATACTGCATATATTTCTATTTATTTTTCTTTTCAAGATAGGATCAAAAGAGATTTGATAGCATTGGGATCTGAAGAAAGAAAGGATCTGTTTACCAAACTATTACATTTATCTAAAGATGTATCTTTGTTCTAAGCCTTTTTTTTTTTTTAGTTGATTCTTACAGTAAAAGTAAGGTGAGATCTGGAGTTCTAGAAAATGGAAGGTAAGACTTAAAAAAAAAACATTTAGAGTAGTGAAAAGATTGATCAAACATGGCACTTGCAAATACAGTTAAATGCATCGTTTGTTTTGGGGGAATTTGAAGGAAGTTTAAAAGCCCAAGGAAGCAAAAGTGGATGCTTTTGAAAATATGAGCAGATCATGTTTCTTGTAACTCAACTTTTTCTAAGTTCAAGTCTGAAACTGGAGCAGCTGTGGAGCTGGTTGAACTTGTCTGGTATTTAAAATTTCCAGAAGAGCAGCAATGTAGATCTTAATCCACAATTAATAAGAAGTAGGACAAAGGAAGATGTTTAACTGTGAATAATTCAGTGTGATCAATGAGTTCAGAAATAAGGTGGAGACTCCCTAATAGAAAACCCAAAAGTCATGTTTGTTGGTGAGTGTTGAACTTGTGTCAGAGGATAGCAGGTTGGGGAATTTCCTGTGATGGACAAATTTGATATTAATATTCTAATGCTACCTCAATGGTAAGGTCTAGAATAGATTTAAATACACAGCAATGAATGCTTTACCTTCAAGTAACCCGTTTAAAACAAAATATTGACTATTAAGAGTTTGAATTGAAGCAACTGTCTTATATGCTTGCATCTCTGTTTAGTATTTTCAGTCAACCAGTAGCTAAATTATTTCACAAAATGGTCATACTCATCGGCCTGCTTTTAGTGGACTTCATCATGTGCCATGTTTGTTTAATCTTTTTACTGTATAAGTTACAAGTACCAGTTCAACCACTGAGAAGTTTCATACCAGAAAATTTTAATAACCTGAGAAATTCAATAATTTAGCAAAAAGCTTTTTCTGTCTTGGGACAGAATAAATTATTTTCCAGCTGATAAAAGAGACAGGTTAGATAATCAGAAATACTAAGTTCATATGGTATAATACCTAGGAAGCAAGACACATGAGAACTAAAGTCATTTTATTTGTAGTTTTGATAGAATATCTCAATAAATAATAAATAAACATCTTCATTAATATTTTGAGTAATACACAGGATCTGATTTTAAAAGACCTGAGCTACTCTTTCATTCATTTAGTAATTCACTGGGTAGCATCATATGCTAGAAATTTCTTTTAGGTGGAGAGGATTGACTAACCCCATACTCTCATGGCGCCAGGTTGTAGTGGGAACAAAGAATAAGTAAACACATGGTTGAATTATTTTAGATTGTATGAAACATTCTGTCACTAGACCAGATGTTTTTAATAGTTTACAGCAAGTACAGTTGAAACTTGGGATTCAAAAGACCAAAAATAGAATGCGGATTTTGATAATGAACTTAGGTTTGTGATGCTGTTTATGATTATCCAGACTTTTTTTTTTTTTTTAAGAAGAGCTACAAGTAGCAAATATTGTCTCCAGTCTAGCCCTTTGCTTTTTGTGTCTCCTTCTAGGGGGAGGAATGTTAGCTCCCACCTCAAGATGAAAAATTCCATTTCAAGTTGAAAGTTGAAGGTTTTGAGTCAGAAGAATTTTCTTCCCCTCCATAGGTTCTTTGCTGATCCAATAATTAATTTGATATAAGATAGTTCAACAGGAGAAAAATTTAATGATGTATGTATAGAATGTAAACACATGAGACTCAAGGGCAAGTTGGACAGTTGAGGCTTATATGCTGGCCTGAGCTGAATAATGGGACAGGACTTGCAGTTTCAAAGCGGGGGAGGATACTTCATAGTAAGAAGAGCAGATGCTTGGTAATTTGATGTTTGCAGATAAATAAGTTATCTCTGTTATAGTGTCCTTTCTGCACTAGGCCTCCTATTTAAACTCCTAGGCAGTTAAGGGAGAGGTGAAAGTTTGTCCTCCATCTGCTGGGCCATGGTTGCCTACAACTGAAAATAATACCCATGCCAAAGTGGCATATTTTCAGGTGACATATCCTATATCCTTTCAGTGGAGTGTTTTTTTGGGACAGATTATTGGCATTGTAGTGGAGAGTAGTTAGTATTTTGTGTCTGGTTTTAACACAGTGAGAATTGTGTATGGTCTTTAACAGTCCACCCGGGTATCTAAGTGGAGTGCTTCTGTCCGTCTTTAAAACAATCTGGATTTCTGGAAGTCACCTCTCCCAGGCTTACAGTGCTCTGTTTGTACACTTACGAGCTTTTGTTAAAGCTAGATATTGAAATAAAAGATCTGTTTTAGATCTATTCGGAAGAGACATTGGGAGAAATATCGCAAAACTTGGATATATCAAATTGATTTCTTGAAACATCTGCTAATCTTATAGGTAGGCTATGGCAAAAGAATAAGACTTTTAAATTTGTAAGATTTTCTCAGTGAAAAAATTGTTTATACCTGTGATTGTGTAATTGTGTGTTAAACATGGGAATATGATTCCACAATTCATTATAATTCTAAAGAAATACTTTGTTATATAGAGACACAGTTTTATTTAATATTTACTTTATCTCATTCATTCAGCAAATATATATTTGAGTAGTAGGCAAATATCATGGTAGGAAGGGAAAAAACAGAAATGGCTCCTCTTCCAGTTGAGTGGGGATATTGAGACATAAATTACATAATCGTGCAAAATGAAGTGGAGATGAGGGCAGTGCTGGAAATGTGTCCATGCTAGGAGGTTATATAATAAAAGACTTAGGCCGATTAGGGAAGTCAGGGATGACTTTCCTGAGACTTAATTGAGGCCTAAAAGTTGAATAGTAGGGATAACTTGACAAAAGGAGAATTGGAAGAACATTTTAGCAAAGAAAACAGTTTCTAAACAAGCCCTTAGCAAGATGGAGCATGGTAAGTACAAGAAACTGAAAGAAGGCCAGTGTGATTCAAGAGAAAAAAACAATAAGGAACGTGCTGCAAAATGGGATTGGAAAGATAGATGTGGTTGGTATTCACTAAAGATACCCTACCCCCCACTTTGATATTCAGCTGTTTTGGAGAGTGCCTCTCTTTGAATCTGAGCTGACCATGTGACACAGTTTAAACCTAAAGACTAAAGTAGAAGAGAGCTGAATGTCTTGAAGCCTTGGCCACAAGAGGTCACGCAGCATTTGCCTTGGCCTCTTTTATAAAGTGCTCTCAGGAAGAAATTACTTGTCACGTAAGAAGTTGAATACAGATTGCCATGCTTTGAGGAACCCTTCACCAACCGCGTGGAGAGACTGCCTGAAGAGAGGGATTCCTCACCAGCCCTCAAACTTGTGAATGAAGAAGCCATCTCAGATGCCCAGCCCAGTTGAGCTTTCAGATGACTTGCCCAAGCCAAATTCTTACTACATCTGCATGACAGATTCTAGGTGATTACCATCCAGCCAAGGCTAAATGATTCACAGAATCATGAGAGCTAATATTAAATTGTGTTAGGCCACTCAGTTTTCAGTAACTTGTGCAGCAACAGATGACCAGAACAGTAAGTGTTAATCAGTCCATGCAGGCCATCCTCATGCTCATGTTGAGAATTTTGCCTTAAGCAAAGGGATGATCTGACTAGATATTACTGTTGTTGTTATTATTATTATTATTTTTATCTTAAACCACTCTATATATTTGAGAGTGAATGAGAGGCTAGAGTGGATGAGGATAGATGACTTGTGTACTTTAATAAGTTCAGGCTGCTCTAACAACTATACCATAGCCTGGATGGCTTAAACAACATTTACTGGGAACATCCAAGATCAAGGTACCAACATATTTGGTGTCTGGTGAAGACCCCTTTCCACATGCAGAAAGAGAGCAAGAGAGCTCTTTGAGGTCCCTTTCATAAGGGCACTAATCTTACTTATTAGGTCTTCACCCTTATGACCTAATCTTCTCCCTAAAAGCCCCACTTCCTATTAGCATCAAATTGAGGATTAGGATTTCACTTTATGAATTTGGGGGGACACAAACATACAGACTGTTGCACTACATTTATTTGAACAATCTTTTAAATTTTGAAACCCCTTGCAGAATTTAAGGTTAGCAGTGGATTGGCAAGAAGAGATGATACAGATCCAGAGACCCATATCACTGGCACAGCCCACTGTAAGATTAAATTAAGCTCTCAATTTATTTGCTAATTGTTCTGAAGCACACTGAAAGCCACATTGTCATAATGAGCAGAAATAGATGCAACATGTTGGAGAGCAGAGCTTTCTGAAGGTCACAGTAGGGTATGTACCTCCTGTGATACTGAGCAAGTAGGATCTGGCTGAAGCTTGGGCTTGTACTATGCTAAGCTTAATGCTCTATTTAGGAGAATTTTTTCAAACTGGTTCTCGAATCAAAATCTGCCTCACAGAACCCACATCCTTATGAAGGGAAAATAGAGCCTAAATATTGGTGAAGTATATTTGCTTCCAGTTTTCCAGATAGCAGTGAGCCTCTTTCCTATTCCTTTTTTCAGCAAGCATCAGGCCGCATGATTCTCTTATTCTATTTTATAATACCCACATTTCTTCCTGGGGCCACCCAGCATCTTTCAAACATTAATCAAGAAATGGTTCATTCAGTCAGTCATCCTTTCAAATATTCAAGTGCCTCTTATAGTTTTCCAGATGCCAGGGAGCTTACATCCCGGTGAGAGAGACACACAGCTTGTGTTATAATTTCAGAGAGTGAAAAAAATAGTGGCGAATGAGGATAGAGGAAAACTGACTGTGTGGAGAGTGTTTAGATTGTGTTTTCAGGAAAAGTATCTGAGATGACATTTGCCCAGAGACATGAAAATTAGTTAGGATAAGCCACTGGGAGACTTAGGAGAAGAGTACTCCAAGTAAGTGGAATGGCAAGTATTAGACATGCGGTTTTTAAAACAATGAGGACTGTGAATTAGAGTGTGGTAACACAGGGCGAGTGCAGTAGAGGCGGTCAGGGGAGGCCAGGAAGGCTTTGCAGGCCACTGTCAGGGATGGGATTGTATTCTGAGGATAGTTGGAAGCCATGGAGGGTTTAATGTAAAGGAGAGACATGAAATGTTTTCCTTTTTAGAAAGACCTGATTATTGTGTGGAGAATAGATTATTAGGGGTAAAGGGAAGAGAGAAAGCTGGTAAGACCTGATACTAATCAGGAGGCTGTCAGAGATGATGGTGGGCTGAATCCCAGCACAAGTAATGGAAGTGAGTAAAGACATATTTTAAACATAGAACAGCAGGACTTGCTAATGAATTGAATGAGCGGAAAGAAAGGAATGAACTAAGATACTAGTTAAAAAGTTGTGCTTTTTCTAGAATGGGTAAACAGGAGGAGGGGTGAAGTCAATATTTTGTTTTAGACAAGTTGAGTTTGAAATATTTTCAGACATTGTTTAGTTGAGATGTTGAGTAGACAATTGGATGTACGAGTCTGGAGCCTAAGCAGACTTTAGGTCTACAGAGGAAATTTCATTCAACAGTGATTTACAAAATGTATGGTAACACATCGCGGCAGTGGGAGATGATGTTCTCAACTTTCTGTTTATTTCCAAGGACTGCAAGTTCTTTTCAGGAATGACAATCTTTAGGATTGAACAGTATATTAAAATCTTGCAAGACTGGCCAGATGGGTACAGATGTTAGCCAGATGGATACAGAGGAGAGTTAGCAAGATGGATGTCCTTTACTGTAGTTGAGGGCAACAAAGAACTATCTGGGAAGTGATCCAAATGGAAACCCTAATCCTTCCACTTTGGGGAAAAGCAGACAACCCTAGATATGGCTTTGTGCTCAGTCTTTTGTATTTCATATTTGCAAGGATGAAGAGCTATTGAATAACCTGGAAAGGGCATCCCTTCAATAGCACTTAAAAAAGAGTACACTCTTCCTGCTGTTTTCTGTTCTTTCACGAGGACTTGCATGCTTTCTTTTAGTTTGGAGGCAGTGCATTGGAGTTTGTGTTGTTTTGGCACATTTTGTTTCCCCAGTTGTTGTTAAGTGAATCTCTTCTCTGTAAGAATTAAAAACATATGTGAAAAAGAAAAGGAAACCATAGCTCCTCTTCGTGGCCTTCAGGTGAGTTTCTCAAGTATTATGTAGACACTAAATCCCTTATAGTCTCAGAGAACTGCCTTCACCTGTGGTTTGGCCTGGAGGATCTGCCACTTGAGTTTCTGCTGGATACCAGCTTTGACCTCGGAATAGTTATTTTACATCTCTGAGCTTGTTTGCCACCTGAGAAGGTGTGGTATAGATGTTATTTGTTTTCATATTCTATTATGCAGTTGTTCTTGGTAAGGAATCTGAGTACATTTAGGAAAATATAAGTCTAACTTTGAAATGTAGATGATTATTTTTTTCTTACCTTACTCCCTCTTTGACTTAAATTTCTTTTTCTTCCAGTACTGTTTTGAAAGTTTGAAAGATAGTATGTTGAATATTAAGAAGTGTTAGTTGACTCTTTTTGAGCATTAGAAGCCCAGATAGCATGCAATATTTTCTCTCTCCATACAATGCATTTGTATATGCCACATGATTGGTTAGGGCATTTTATTCAAAGTGCATTTTTCCATGGCAATGACAAAATCTTTCTTTGTCCCATATTTTGCCAAGTTGAATTATTTAAACTTGGTAGAATCATAACGTGGATTGCAAAACAGTATACAAGAAAGCTCCTAGTTGTTCAACATTTGAGAATGTGATTTCTACAGAGGGAGAATTTGGGGAAAGGTATGTTAAAAGATGAAATTGTATAGTTTGAGGGATTTAGCAAGGTGCTAAGATTCCTTATCCAGAGGGGAGCAATTTATAGGGTGAGGAGAGACTGGCAACACAATCCTGGCGAGGAGATTTAAAGTGAGAGGACTTTCATAGACACGGGAATTGTTATTAATTTTAGGCCAGAGAACATTTCCCAAATAAGCACTGATATCTATTAAGTTCTATGGATTCTACCAAATAATACGACATTATAGTTTTTAAAAAAATTATAAGAAGGGCATTTTTCAGATTTATAGAATTCAGAGGCACTGTTTTTTTTTCCTTTGTGTAGAATACTTTGCCACATTCAACAAAGTAGTATGTGGATTTGCCACCAGCCCCTAATAAGGTCAAAGGTCAAGACATGCCTGAATACAATATGACCTAAATGGAGGCAATATGATCTTTTATGATCTAGTCTCAAAAGTCTAATATACTGTCACTTGTGCCATGCTCCATTGGTCAAAGTCATTATAACCACCTAGACTCAAGGTGAAGAAACTTAGACTTCACCTCACAGTAGGAAAAATGTCAAAGTATTTGTAGCCATGTTGTAAAATCACCACACTAAGCCACGATATTCCCACTATATATAATGTTATGAAAAGATTGCCAGGAAACACTATAAAGTGAAAAAAATAAGATAAAGAAAAGTACATGTGGCATACTCTCTTTTTTGGTGAGAGAGATGGAGGAAATGAAAAAATATGTATGTGTATATTACCTGTTACTAGGCTAAAGAAACATTAAAAGGATTTTTAAAATAATAATGTAAGTGAAAATCTCTGAAGCTGGAATTGGTGGATGGGCACAAGAATTGGAGTAACAACTTGAGCATACATTTTTTATATTATTTTGATTTTTGAGTCATGCAAATAAATTAATACAATTTTAAAATAACAGAAAAATATATTAGCACTTGAGTTACATTATATTATCAATTATTGTAGAGTTTATCCTTGACTAATGCCCCGAACACTTTAAAAAACACCAATTTTTAAGACCATATACACATTTCTGTATAGATGCTCACTGTTGAACATTGTTACATTTCATTGTGTTTGATTCGGTCCACTCCCCCAGCCTGTCAAGGTCTTAACAGGAAGAATCTGAAATCTGAAAATGGGAATCTGAAATGGGAAACATATCACTTTGTTTATGCTTTTCCCTAAGACTGTGCCAATGGCCTCATTCTTGTATTATTCACTGTCCATTTATAATCTTTTCTAGCATTTGTTTTCCTTTCTATAGGTAGATGAGTAGGGAAGGGATTCTTGAAATGATAACACTTGAATTCTACCCATTCATCAAGTCCTTTTCTTTCACGCAATCCTTTCTAATTACTGCTACTGGAAGATGTTTATGTTCCCAAGGCAATCTTTCCTCAACATGTACACTATGTATCTTAATACTTATTGGTGTACATGACCCTATTAAGGGAGAAAGGGGGGGAGATAAAATTCCTCTTTCTTTCATCTCGGAGTCGTTGCTCATGAAATCATACATCTAAGCACTCAACATGTAATCAGTGGTATGGATGAATAAAAGACTGAGAAATCAATGAAGTTTGTCATCATGTGATTTTGAAGTCACTGAGGGTGTGAGGCCTTTACAAGGAAAAACATGAGAACAAAAGATGGAAGTGATCCAGCAGAGCATGTGGCCAGACACATTTCCTCTTTAGAAATGTCCACATGGCAAAAGATGGAGCTTCATGGCTACAAACCCTGCTGGCTACAATAAAGACCGCATGTCTTCATGGATTGACTTCTGGATTTCTTTAACAATGTATATTTTGAAATGAAATTCGGTTAACCTACTGACTAAAATACCTAAGCACTAGAATTTAAGGGATTTATTCACTCAATATATTTACATACCTATTGTATGCATAAAAATTAAATATTGGTTCTAAAAGTTTCATCAAAATCGATATATGTATTTGGTTTTACTTAGACTTTGGTGAATATATCCCAAATTCTAAAATTACTGAAACACTGATTTTTCATCTAGAATCTTTTAATCTCTGTGACATTTAAAGGAAAAGGATGAAACATTTCAAGCTAGAAAAATACTGAATTTAATATGACCATTAATGTATCTTACCTCCTAATTCTATGGAACATTGTGCCATATTCATATATTTAAGCAAATAAAACATTACAAATCCAGTTGACCTTTCCCTTTCCCCATATTGAGTTTGTTCCCCCCCCCCCATATTTGTTCTTATCCAAGATAACCAGAATTGAATTGGATTCTGTTATATTTAAGTGCATGTCATAACCGATTTATGAATACTTGTAACCTATAAAATTATCATTTAATATATATACTTAGCACTATACGAAGGAGTATCTTGCTTCTTCTTAGAAAATGTACACAGTTTTTGTACATAGTGAAAGTGAGTTATCTAGCAAGAAGCAGAATAGGAAACTTTACCTCATCAGGCTAGAGAAGGAGTTGCTTAATTTTTACTCTAGTGCATTTTTTTTCCCCTCGAAACAATTTGTTTTTCTATACTAAAAATGACTTCACTCTATTTTTCTTGAAATGCAGTTTTCTTGGAAGCAGTATTATACAAGCTAAGAACAGAACCATGCAAATAAGTAGTATGATTTCACTTGAATCATACCAGAAAATTTTGCACTTTTGAAGTAGAAATAATCATAGTAGTTGGTGAAGTGAGATATAGTATGTCAAGACTTGAAAAAAGCACCTGTGCTACAGATGAAATGCATGTTAGACTAACTCAGAAATACTTAGAAAGAGAAAATACTTAGAAAAGAAAAGGAGAATTCAGAGCAGAAACTTTTGTCATCCAGAAATTGGTCATTGGCGAGTAATTAAGCATTTCTTGCCATTGTCTCCAATGATACAGCAGTTTTTGTGTTTTCTAGTCTAGTGGTCTTTCCTTCATGCCATTCCTGCCACTCATATATATGGTAGTTATTTGGTACAAGCCAAATACCCGAGATCACCAAAGGAAGGAATTAGAGCAGATTAATAGCTCCTAGTGGAATTCGGTCTTCATCACTTGCTATATAGGAGTTCCTGCTTTAATGTTGCCTTAGGATCTACCGTGGACCCACAGTCCCTACATGCAGTACCAGTGGTACTAAGATGTCGATTGGTATTGGTGCAAGCCAATGCTACACCCACACTTAATATGGTATGCCTATTTTTTAGAGGTACTGTTTGGAGAAAAGAGTTAGTGATAAAAAATTATGGAAGGATTGCAGTGCTTAAAAAAATGCTAAATTGTGCTTGAGTGATTGTGTCCTCCCCTCGCCTGCCCGCCCATGACCTCTGACACATGCCGTTGTCAGATTTAGATGTCCTCTTCTCTGCTTCCACAGTCCCCTGTGTGTTTGTCCTTATCATTTACCACACTGAATTATAACTGTAGTTTTTGGCCTTTCTCCATGCTAAGAATGTGAGCTCTTTGAGTCCCAGGGGAAAGCCTCATTCTCCATGGTCCACTTAACATGCATCTAGTGCAGTAGCTGGTACAGAATAGATGCTCAAGTACTTGGGACTGATGAATGTTAACTCCTCGGCATCCACCGCGCAGTGCCTGGCTGCTGCTGCTTTTGCCTGAATTATAGTTGAAGGCCTCTTGATTTTTGCTGGTATAGAGCTCAGAGAAGGCTACTGTCTCAGCCCTCTTCGGTTATGAAACTAGGATTGCCCTGGAGTAACAAAGCCAGCAAACAGGCCAGTGCCATGACGATGTGATTGGTGTCACCACTGTCTTATCTTTCATATCTTTTGCCCCAGTACTAACCGTTTCAGTCCTCCCTAAGATGTAGTATTGCTTTAGTAGAAATTCCTGGGGTCTCTATGTAGCCCTTCCTCTCTTGGGACTGGACTAAAAAGGTTTTACACAGGAAGAAAACATCCCTTAGCAGCCAAACTTGCTCTGTCCTTGTATATACTCTCCACAAAGATCTCAGGAGGAGAAAAAAACAGGACTTTTTTTTTCCACCGCTGATCTTTTATACTTTTCTGTTTCATCCTATAATCAATCACAGTATCCTGAAATAGTTCTGATTTTAATCTGATGACATTTTTCAATTTTTATACATTTTTCTCAAGGGCCTAAAGGGCTGAATATAAAGAGTGTATTAATGAAGTGAATGAACTGGAAAATGCTGCCATCGAGGAGACTTATAGAAAGGTCTGATACAAAGGTCAGCACATTCTAGCAAAACAGTTCTAACCTTTAAAATGCTGGAGGATATATCTAGGGAATAATGACATATGGATTAATAGAATGAATTAGCAGCAGGGGTGGACTATTAGGCATAAACTAGATAAATGAGGTCAGTGTTTGTGATGGGAAATGTAACTTTTTTACTTGTGGGTTTAAAGAATGATAATGGTTTCTTTTGAGTATAGTAGGAATACCATGAGAGTATACCTTGAGATCCACATACCCTCATCTTGTGTCTCAGGTTTTATTAGTCTCAGCTTTCTGTGAAGTTCTTGTTACCATGAGCTGATCCTTTCTCCATCTCTGTTCTATTCATATTCTGTTCTATTTTTTTATTTTTCTTGACTCTTCCTTCTCTTCCTTCCAATCCCCTTTAACTCAGATCTGGTTCTTGTCTAAGTGTTTCTACAGACTCCTTACATCTCTTCTCTATGTTAAGTCACTATCTTTAAGAAAGGCAGCTGTTATTCTATGGATTGCAGTGATGAGGGACAGCTCTTTGCTGAAGTGCTGTATTAAGAAGTTAGATTCACTGGGCTCCAGTCTTCTCTGTAAATTGAATGTTTACTGTATAATCCTTAAGATGGCCTGAATTTCTGTTGTATAATTCTGAAACTTTAAGCGAGTTTTTCCTAGAGTGAGGACTGCTGGTCTAACAAATACTGCTCATGTGGAGGAAAAAAGATTTTTCGTTTTGGCAAATTTCATGGAGAGAATGGCTTGTTTAAATAACAAGGAAGACGTTTCCAGGATTTTTGTGACTCTTCACATCTAATGATCCTGAGTTCTGAGATTACAGTGGACGTTTTATTCAGGGCAGGTATTTAAAGTAGGTATGGTAATTGTAATCCGTTGGCTGTTTTAAACTGAAAAGAAATAAAACATGAACAGTCTAAGTGCTAATTATGGTAGGTTTACTAACTATGTGATAAATTTCTTTTTTTTAAAAAAAGATTTATTTATGCATACAAGCTGGGGTACAGGCCAGAGGTGGGGGCCACGAGAGGGTTCACCAGAGACAGAGTGGGGAGCAGAACAGGCAGATGGAGGAAATACACTGTGGAGGGGAGCAGCAGGCAAGGCAGGAGAGGTCTGCTGCGCCATGTGGGAATCTCTCAGGTCATTGCTGCCTACAGCTCCACAGCGCAGTGCTTAACTGCTGCGGCCACCAGGGAGTCCCACTATGTGATAAATTTCTGCAGTTACAAGTCCCTTTTAAGACAACATGGAGTTAATAGGTGAAGGTTTCCTAGGGGAAAAAATATATATATGATACTATCTCTAAATCATATCCGGGCTGAAGTAATGGACAGAAAATTGAAGTGATAGCCCTGAAAGCCCTGTTTAGTGGAGCAATTAGTCTGCAACATCTGTCATCCTATTGATCTTTTGGAATAATTCCATTTATCTGGTGGGCCCAGCCAGTGTCCCCTGACTACCTCACCTCTGTGAGTGCATGATTTGGAGAGGGTATTCTATAAAGCAGAGACACTTTTATCAATCAAGATGCTCTCAAAGGAAGAGAACAGCAATATTTTTAGTTTTCTTTTTCTAAGAGAAATAGATGTGTCAGACAAATTTTAGCGATTCATTCATTCATCTATCCATCCATCAATAAATATTTAGTGAGCATCTGTCATAGTCATGTACTAAGATAAGAGCTTGTGAGTCAGTCCTGAACAAGCCAGACATGACTGTGTCCTCTTGGAGCTTATAGTCACTCCCATTTTAGACTTCTAATCCTCACTCTTTCACATTAACCCAACTTCCCAAGCCTTTACAGGAGTAGATAGGAGCATAGTTTTGTTGCTGAAGAGGCTTTTCTTTTTCTTCTTTATTGTCGTCATAGTCATTGTCTTTGTCTTCTTCTGATTAAAAGTTATGTAGTGAAAATCTTAGAGGAACACTTCAGAGTTCCATTGGCTCTGATGCACTTCATATCCTTGCTAGACCACCTACTGAAATTTTGTCCTTAGAGCAAAGCTTTTGCCTGGGTTTTACTGTCCTCTTACATAATTGCAATGTGTGATCTCCTTGCCTCCTGGCCAATGCACTAGTTTTGTGAAGTTATCTTGTCTTCACATCTTTTCTATCATACTATGTAAGATGGAGACCTAGCATTATGAGAAAACTAACTCACATTAATCTGTAACTCAATTTTATTAATAATGCCGTTGCTAGGAAAGATTAAAACAGTTTTTATTACTAAACACCAGGAAGTATGTCTTGAGTTTCCAGTGAGGTATATATTCTTTTTTTCCCCAGAATAATGCCCTCCTTATTGCGATCTGATAAAGTACTCTGCAAATTATAAGGGTCAAAAATATTGTTGACTCATTTTCACTTAAACCTGTTTTGTTTTCTTGATTAATACAGTACAGGTCACTCTGGATCGAACTCAAATTCTTTCAAGGATTTAAAGCTATTTTTATAATTTAAGACATCTACAGCTTCTTTTTAAGTCTGTGTTTGGCAATGCTCTGATATAAACCTCCTAGAAATGTGGTCATGTTGTCATTTCAGAGTGACCTCTTTCACTGCCTTGGCTGCTGCAGAAATTGACTAATTATTAATCATTTGCGTGACTAAGACTTGTTGCTAATTCTTTGTAGGTCTGAAAAATATATACATGATAAACCCCAAGGATGCCAGGTGATAATATGTGGATTTTAGGCACACATAATATGCCTTGCTCTAATTCATTAAAAAATACTACAGAGTTCAGAATCGAATCCAATTGGTAGGAAATTTCTATTTCAAAAATAACTCTTTTCATGATTAGCTATTGTGATTATATTTTATAGTGTCACAGAAGTCCCTTGAAATATTAGTAGTGTTTAGTGGGCTTCAACCATGTGTTGGGGTGTAGCCCTTTTAGATGTCCTAAGACATTATCTCACCTTGCCAGCGCCTGAAGCCCATCGTTGAGATAGCTGCAGAACCGAGCTAGGAAGCCCCTGAGAAGTCCCATCCAGAAGGTGCAGTTGATTAGTGCATGGTACTAATATGGAAACCCCATCTAGAATAGTCTATTCTTTGTCTTAGACTCTTATAATAAATATATACTTTTGATAGCTAAACACCATTTTAAAACATGACTTCCTCCTTTTACCTAGTCAGTCAACCATTGCTTTTACACTGTGTGTGTGTGTGTGTGTGTGTGTGTGTGTGTGTGTGTGTATTTGCAAGTTTTCTGGGAATTTTCAAACACAAAAATACTGAAAACAAAATGCCCTCCTATGTCACATTGATTATTACCAACATTTTGCTACTCTTCATTCATCTATTTTCCCATCCTTATATTTTTCTTGGAATATTTAAATTAAATCCCAGACATCACATTTTTGTCCATAAACACTTTGGTGTGTTTGTTAGATGTTTAATGTTAAGTAAAATTTTGAGTTAAAAAAATATTGCTAAATTAGTTTTTGTTTTGTGACTAAAGTTAGCATGGCTCCATTCTAATTAGCTTTGTTCCATGTTGATAAGTTTGGTTCCCCCAAGGGTCATTTTTTGTCTCTCCTCAGTTGTCACTAAAACCCTATTTTGGGACCTCCCTGGTGGTGCAACAGGTTAAGGCTCAGCGCTGTGGAGCTGTCAGAGGCTGTGGTGAGAGTTCATGCCCAGCAGGGGAGATTCCCACTTTGCGCAGCAGACCCCTCCTGCCTCGCCTGCTGCTCCCCTCAGCAGTGTATTTCTGTTGATATGCCTTTTCTCCTCCCCACTCTGTCTCTGGTGAACCCTCTCACCGCCCCTCACCTCTGGCCTGCACCCCAGCTTATATGCAAAAATAAAATAAAATCATTAAAAAAAAGTAAAACCCTATTTTGGTTTTGCTATAGTCTGCAGTCATTGTACTCATTCTACTCTACACAGAGCGTGAGAGCTACACGACTTACGTGTGTGTATAAACGATTTAAAAAATGCTTCTGTTGGGTATTTTTATTTCTAGGTAGTAAGGTAAGTGTAAGATTTTTTACACTGGGTGTAAATTACCATTTTATGAATTGACATATAGGAATGGAGTGAATATTTTGAGTATAGGTTAGTAGAAAGACACTTGGTCATTGGGGTATGTCTAGACAAACATGTTTTACCAGAATTAAGAATTATTCTATGATGCTTTACAAGATGGTTGCATGTGTGCTTAGACTGAAACTAGGACCTGCTTGCTACCTTTCAAAACAGTTAAAAGAATGTGGGAAAATTTTGATAGTTTCTGCTTTGCTTCTTTTGCTCAAATGCTCAGACTAGCCATTTAAGTGCTGAGACTGATTCTGAGACTGATTCAGTGACAAATGTCTTTTCAGCGGAACTCCCACCTCCATATACAGCCATTGCCAGTCCAGATGCCAGTGGTATTCCAGTAATCAACTGCCGTGTGTGCCAATCTCTCATTAATTTGGATGGCAAGCTTCACCAGCATGTGGTTAAGTGCACAGTCTGCAATGAAGCTACAGTAAGTGGAGATTTCCATTAATAAGAGCAGAAATTGTTATCTGATACCTACTCCCTAAAGAAAGTACTCCAGTAATATTACTTAAAAGTACATGTGGGCTGGATCCAGATATGGCGATATTTTTTTATCTTGTCTGTTTTCCGTTTATCATACAAGGTTGCCTGTAGGTATTTAAAGCTGATTCCATTACGAATATTCATGGTGAATTTAAATGTAAAGCCATTCGGAGCTTTGTTTTCTAAAATGAGAATGAGCATAGTTATTTATAATTCTCTTCAGTGTCTATCCACATCACAACTAAATCCATTGTGATTTTCACTAACGAGAAAATATCTCAAAGTTCACTGCAAATGTGAACTTTGTACTGATGTGGAAAACTGTTTAAACTTCTTCTATGTCTATAGGACGTCAGTGTGGCTTTTCTAAACTTTTGCGATTTAGCATTTATTATTGTCATCTGTGTCGGGTATTTCCAAGTAGCTTGGTATTTTGTTTACTTGATGTTGTTTAAAAAAAATGAGCAACTAAATTTTATTAGCAAAAATAACTAAATTTTAAGTAAAATTTTTATTTTTATAATTTTAAGTAATTGGTGTACATCGAAGTATACATGATTAGGTTATTTTTACTTTCATAGGCTTATATTTAAAAAATTTGATCTTTCAAAATCAGTAACTAAATTTAATTTTTGGTATTTGTATATGTTTCCCTCTTCAGAAATGTCTAAAAAAGTTATCCATTGTTGTTTCTGTAGGATCCATAAAACATGAATATGTTTTATGAAGAAGTCGTAAAATAAAACTTTAAGTCATGAGGAATATATTTCATTATAAATATTTTTCTCTATAAGGGACATTATTTGAGACAAAGTTTATTGCATAAATAGTTGATACCTACAAATCCAGTTACTTTCTTTTTAAGTCGAATGTCACTAGTAAATTTAATAGCATTAACTTCCGTAATTCTCTTTGTAGAGTTACCAAGCAAATATGAGTTATTGACATAAATAGCAATTTTAAAAAATACTAGTGCCTTAAAGATTTCCTGGGATTTGATGTAAAGGTGATTTATTCTGTGATTCCTCTATACATACCAAATTTTATTCTTTAGTAAGTGGGGAAAAAAGGAGTTTTAAAGCTTTGCATTTACACTTGAAAGTAAAAAGAGCAGACTAGATCTTTTTTTTTTTTGCAAGAATATTAAAGTTAGTATGGATTTAGCTTATAGCCTCAATCTAACTCAACAGAAATGATTTCATAGAGAATCAATAGGTTTTGGCTATAAATAAACCATTTCTGAACATAATAAAAAGTGTGCTTAAATTTTTATGTTATTGCTGCCCCTGTTTAGAAATATAAATAATTGTGAATATTCTTGAGAAAATGAATAATATCTAACCAGATTGCTGTCTGTAGATCAGTAACATGACAGGGCGGGGGGAAAAAGTGAGATACAGTCTTTGAGTCTAGTGCTTTAACGTGTGCCTTGTTAGTGTTTGATCTGTAATTTGACCTTACATTTATGAATGAAGAGGTATCAGGCAACTAAGAACTTCTCTGGAGAAATTCTGGGTTGGAAAGAACAGATATAATGGACCAGGGTCCAAAAGAATGACACCCTTATTTTCACTATCACTGTTCCCTGCTCAGTTTTATTGTGATGATTCATTCTTTTCATGTCATCTAAAATAGGGTATCTGTGTATCTGTCCTCTTGGGCAGTCACCTGTGACAGGAACCTGATATTCCTGTGTAGATTAACAAAATAAAGCAAAGCAAAACAAAACAAAACGAAGATAATAAAGAGTCCTTTTTGTTTCAGTAGACAGAACTGGAAATAAAGGTGTGTGTGTGTTGGGGGTTGGGGGGAGAATATAAATGAATTTTAGCAAGATTTAGAGAATACAGAATTTAAAGTTAAAGGAAGAGTGATTTCTAGAACAAGTTAATAGAAAATATGAAAAGACCTGGAGAAACGGTGGATATTTCTGGCTGCACAACTGGCTGTAAGTCTGATATTTACAGGCTCGCACAGTGGGGTTTGAATCCTAACTCTGCCATTTACTAGATATTCCTGGGGATATAACGTCTCTAAACTGTGGTTTCCTCATGTGACTAGAATAATACAACAACCTTATGGAGTCGCTGTTGGGATTGCAGGGTAAAGTGCCCAACACAGTGCCTGGCACATGCACATTTATTTTGTCAAATAGTAGTGTTAACACTTAGGCATATGGCACCCATTTCACTGCAGAGCAGACGTGACATGGTATGGACTTTTACTGAGTGCTTGAAATCTTCTAATTATGTTTTCCAAAATATTCAATTGAGGTCTGGAAGTGAAGTGGGAATATAAAACATTAAAAAAAGAAATCTTATCATTTGCCGGGCACACATTTATTTAATGGTAAATTTTGGATATACAGAAATTAACACAAATTCTGTTTTTTCCCCCCCAACACATTAGATACTATATATATATGTGTATATGTATATATATGTATATATGTATGTATGTATGTATGTATCTATATAGGTATAGAAAATATATTACTGTGGATGTTTGTGAATTTCAGATATTCAGATTTTGTTAGTTATACTATAATTTAATAAATTATAAGTGGCTTATTGCTAAGTTTCATATTTTCCAAGCATGGTTATTTACTTAAATTTTTAAAACTTTTTTTTTTTTAAATATAGTGTAGCCTTCCAGAAAAGTCACAAAAATAACAGTGCATAGTTCAAGAACTCCCATAGGCTCTTCACATACGTTCTCCAAATATTAACATTTTGCCATATTAGCATTCTTGCTGTGAATAAACCTCTCTAAACAAATATTTTTTCAGATCCTTTTAAAGTAATTGTGGACATGGTGGTCCTCTGCATCTAGACATTTTAGGATGAATTTCCTAAAAAAAAAAAACAAAAAAAAAAAAACAAAAACCCAGACATAACCTGAAAACCAACTCCTGAAAACTAACCATAGATCTGAGGCATCCAGGAGGGAGAGAGGCAGAGTGGGAAGGGTAAGGCGAGAGCCCTAGGCACTATGGTGGAGGACTATGTGTGCTTTGGTGGTGGGAGAGCTAGGTGATAACATCTGAGGATAAACCCACTCTGTAAAAATATTAGCAAGAATGTAAAACAATGGTACTTCAATTAAAAAATGAACAATAAAACTGAAAAAAGAACATTCACATATATACAGTACAATGATCAAATGCAGGAAGTTGAGATGATATAATACTGTAATACTGTTATCTAATTTTTTTTTTATCAAATTCATGTTTGCCCAGTTTTCCTTAAAAGAAAATGTGGCGCAGGAGACAAAACAGAATTGCATGTTGCATTTGGTTATCATATCTTTAATCTCCCTTAGTCTAAAATCTAGTCTTTGTCTTTTATTGCCTAGACATTTTTGCTGAGCACTGAAAAGAGATTTTCTGCAGTGTCTTTCACTTTGGGATTTCCTGATGTCCTCTCATAATTGGCTTTAGTTGACACATTTTTGGTAGCAATGCCACCGGAGCAATGTTCTGTTTCTCTCAGTGCATTTTAGGTTGCTTACTTTAGTACCATCTAGTGCTAAAAGAGTGTTGAAGTGATGTTATTTATCCTTGCTTTTAAATTTGCTGTCAAGTTAAAAGAAAAATAAGACATGTTAGTATTAAGAGTTATGATAAGTTTTTTTCATTAAAGGATGTCCAAAAAATTAGTCACTGCTAGTGATTTAACCTTAAGAAAATTAGAAATTTATCATACTCTCCTCTTCCCCCATGCTTTGTGGACAGATGCAAGAAGCCTCAGTGAGTGCACCTGACCAGACAGGTAGATGACCCTGTCTTATGAACTTTAAAGGTATAGCAGCTGTTGGTGTGCACTAAGTGTTTCTCCCATATGAAAAGACCAGTACAAATTAATTTTGAAGTATGCCCTTCATAATCAAATATCTACAGTTCCCACAGTTTTATAGGGTGTTTGCCATCCTTTGAGTTATTCAAAACTACTTACAATGTACTTTTCCTTAAACTTGAATTTAGTAGCCTTTTGGGAGCCTTCATTTTAAAGGAATCATTTCCTTTTTAAACATAAGGTAAGGCAATCTGTACTTTGGATAATTTGCTGTGTTTACATTTTCTTCCCTTATCTAGCCAATCAAAAACCCCCCAACAGGGAAGAAATATGTTAGATGCCCTTGTAATTGTCTCCTCATTTGTAAGGACACATCTCGGCGAATAGGATGTCCCAGACCCAACTGGTAAGAGATAAAAATTCAATCATTCGTTCATTTGTTCATTCAACAAGTATAAATTAAAGTCTCATAATATATAGGATTTGATCTAAACAGACTTTGTCCTCAAAGCTCAAAGTAAATACAGGACTGAGATTAATTTTTCCTTTGTTAAAGGATTTATATTTGTAGGTATTTGTAAGATAATATTCTTGAATGGGCAATGAAAGTTTCCTTGATGTAATGTAAGTACTGTATGCCCTATAATAAGTGATTCATTAAAGTAATTATTTAAAAATAACCAGTTTACCTTTATTGTAATTCATAATTATGTATAATCTCGGGCATAATTTAGCATTCATCTCGACCTGCAAGTGTTTAGTCATTTTGTACCTCATTGTGTGCTGCACTAGTCTCCAGTGAGCCAAATTTGTGTGGTAAATTCTGAAGTTATTTGCCCAGGCCAACTGCCATGCTAATATGCTCAGAGAAAAGTCTATTAATATCTTAAACATTTTTTTTCCTGTGCTCTTTAGCTTTTTGACCATTGTATGAATCACTGCAATCCCATCTGATAGTAGATTGGAGAACAGAAAGAAAAGAAGGCTCCCATTTTCCTTTCTGTACAACTCTCATTAAATAGACCTCAAGAATATTAGCTGCACAGAGAAATTTGTTGTGACAATACTTTGTGTTGACATGAAACACACATTTGTTAATGTAGAAGAGTTGTGTAGAATAGTTGTCTTTCTAGATAGGGAATGATATTTTCAGATTTGCATTTACTACTTTTTCAAAATTAGAATTAAATGAAATTTATAGGTTTATTCATTTATTATTAGATTAAAATTGCATTTTATAAGTTTTAGGTGTGGATCATTGAAAACCACGTATGTATATACTACATTAAGTTCACCACAAGTGAACTTATTTTCTGATTGAAACTTATAAAAATTTGGAAAGGACAGTTAAATTGTTGCCAAAGTCATTGATTTGGAACAACAGCATCATATATGGTTTCAATACAAAATATAAAAAGACTCTCATTTTGCTTTTGAAGTATTGACTATTGCTTTCTGTGATTTTGCCTCCAAATTCACATATACTTCACTTAATTGTAAAACAAATGTAACATATTGTCAATGTTATAGTTCATATTTTTGGCCATATCTTTCAGGCTTAGCCACTAGTACACTTGTGGTATAATCAGTTTGTTTCCTTTTTCTTTCCACAGTAGACGCATCATTAACCTTGGTCCAGTAATGCTTATTTCAGAAGAGCAGCCGGCTCAGCCTGCATTGCCAATCCAACCAGAAGGAACCAGGGTCGTCTGTGGCCATTGTGGAAACACATTCCTGGTAAGGAACCAGACATTTGTCACAGGAACATCAGCCTGTCAATGTCGATCATGATCAGATAGATCTGACCACTGTCATGGTCTTACAGTTTACCCAAATGCAAATTGATCAAAAGAGTAAATAGCCTTTTTAAGAAAGAAAGATAATCAGAGGTGCAGCGGGAAATTACTGCTACTTTTGTGAGTTGGCTACAAGGTGCATCCTTTGATTGGTTCAACTGCGAAAAGGGGCCTTTCTAGTTAGGCCAGTGAGAAATAGTCCTCTTCCCTTCAGGTTTAGCAACGTGGTTGTCTTCACCTGGTGAACTCTGAGTCTCAACGCTGTTCTCACTTCCTTAGTAGAGCACCAAGTGGACAATCTCATGTTATGGCCCTATTTCATGGTTTCTAGATTCAGAAACAATTCTAATTCATCAAAACCTTGCTGATCTTTAAAAATTAAACATGAGTAAAGGGAATTAACACTGATGTAATTAAATAAACCATTGGATAAAAACTTAGAAGGTTTAAGTAATTTGATATGATCAAAAGTTACAGAAGATCTTGCTTTGCCACTTAACTTTAACCCTACGTTTGATCTTAAAAAGTTACTTTCATAATGACCCTGCTGGGAAGAGTAAGAACTGGTTTTCTTTTGTTACCAAGACTTCATGGGAGACAAAGGATTTTCCTTACAGCCTAAGTATTAAAGGAAACTTCTTAAGTGTAGGCACGGTCAGAGCTGAGGTTGCAGTGGTCTATAAACAAGACCTGCTGTCACCAGAGGATGAATGAGCTTAAGAAAGTGAAAGATTTCCTTTTTTGTCCTTCTAGTTTTCATTTTTTAGTAAAGTGTTTATAATTTCATATGTGCAATAGGACTGTTAAGTTTATAGGGAAAATGTAGTCGTCTCCATATCTAACTCTCACCCCACTTATCATTCCCCAAATACGTTCAACTTTTCAGCTGTTCTGAAATACTTCTATTTGTTTAAATGTTTTTTTTTTCTTTTTTAGTTGTTATTTTAGATATTACATAAAAGGCAGGTTGAGGATTTATCATTTATAGCACCCCTGTTCCCACTTATGTCTTTCCCCACTTCCATACTCCAGTGAGTTATAATGTTTTCTTCAATTAATAGTATTTACCTTTTTCATGATTAGGGAAATCATGTTCACAGTTGAGCCAAGTTATAGACTACATTTCTTTCCTTTATGGCTTTTAATGTTTTCTTCAATTTGTTAATGATTATCCTTCCCTCTTTTGGAATAATTTTCTATATATACATTGTTAGTTCTTCCATAGTCTTTTATAAAGCCTAAATAAAATTCCTGCCAATTCACATCAGAGAATCTGCCTTTTCGTCTTCCTTCCACACAGCTGTCGCCCTCCACCTCTGGGACTTCCTCCACCACTGTCCAAGGCACCCGTTACTTCTTTTCCCTGTTGGAATCCCAGGCCATCCTCACAGTTCTTGGTTTATTCCTTTAATTTGCTGAAGCACATCTTAGCTTTCTGAGAAAAGGTAAAGGGAAATAAATGTGAAATCTTTTTCTTCTTGAACTGTTTTAATCAAACTAATGTAACTAATCAACCTAATCTAACAATCACTTTATAATGTGTCCAGATGTAGAATTATAGGTTGCTAATAGTTTGCTGTCAGAAATTTGAGACTTTACTACACCGTTGATGAAAAGGTCCAGTATTGGTCTGACTTCCAGTGCTTTCTCTGTGACCTTTTTTTTTCTCTTATTTTCTTCTTTTATTTTCTCCAGTGTTCTGAAATTGCACTAGAATTGCATTTAAACTTCTTGTCTGGGTACTAAGTAGGCCCTCTGATAGTCCATTCCATATTCATTTTTCCCTTTTTCTAGAATTCCTTGTATTAGATCATCAGAATTGATGCCATCTCTCTCTTTTTACATTTTCAGTTTTGAATTTTTCTTTCACTTTCTGGGAAACTTTCTCAACTATATTTTGTAGACGTAATTAAAACTTAAATTTCAGATGATCTAACATAATTTTAAATGCCTAATAGTTTCACCATATTTTCTCATTAAATTTTCCTTTTTCTGAATAGCATTCTCTTATTTATGCCATCTTTCTAAAGTTATTTGTTGTGTTTTTTTTTTTAAGGTATTCTTCTTTATGCCTTCTCTATGTTTTCTCCCCACTATTTGTGTGTGTGTGTATGTGTGTGTGTGTGTGTGTGTGTGTGTGAATGTGATGGAGGATTTACTGAAAAGTTCATTCATATTTGATAATGAGTCACGGATTGGAGCCTCAATGCATACAGCAGAAGTAAACCCCTCTTTCCCTTCTTCCCATTCATTCTCCTTTCCCTTCTTCTTCCCCCTTTTTCCTCTTCCTTTTCTCTTGAAGAACTGTCAACTATAGGTATCAATAAGTCTGTTTTTTTAGTTCAGGTTTCTCTGGGAAACAGTCCTCTCATCTCTTGTCAGGGACATGCTAGGGAGACAGTGTTTTAGGAGCTAAGAAAGGTAAAGGGATAGAGGTCTTTACTGTTCAGACTAAAGACTTTGACTTAATTACTTTGTTTTTAGACTGATATTCTTTTCTTGTGTCCTACTGTGCCTGGTGTTCCTAAGATTATAGACTCTTTAGTCCATTTTCTTATTAGAAGAAATCATTCTTTCCTTGCATGTGTTATAGAGGGATGGGTTTATTGTTTTGTGGTGTGAAGGAAAGAGTTTATAATACATACTCCTGTTTTTGTCACTGCCCGCACTGCCCTCTTTGTAAGCACTGGGTAGCTAAAAGGTATTGTAGTTCTTCAGTGTGAATCAGTCTGCTTTTCACTGCCTATCTCTCTGTAGGTAGCAAATTTCAGAAACCTTTTCAGTAAGTTACCAAGTATTCATTAACTTTCCCATTGTCTGAATATTTGAGACCATTCCCCTTCTGATTTTTTTGTCCTTATGTTCTATATATTTTAAAATTTACTCACTGTTATTTTAGTCAGATTTTGTTAAGGAAATAGAAATGCATGAACTCATCCAATTTGCTATATTTAACTAGAATTACTAGGATTTTTATGATCTTGCAGGGTAAGATGCATCCTTTTTGTAGTTATAGTTAGTCATTAAATCAGTGGTTTAGTATATAAATTTGAAGATTTCTTTTGTGAGAGGTAAAATTTCTTTTCAAAAATCATATTGATTTTACATGCATTCTGTAGCTATTGATAGATGTCAAGCTAGTTGACTAAGTTTAAATATGTATTAGATATATTTATTTTCTTTTCCTTTCTTTTCTGTGAACATATTGTTCTTCGAAATACCTTTTAAAAATCTTCAAATTTGATTTCTTTTCAATTTACTTCAGTCACCTTTCCTCCACAATTACCTTGCCTTTGCATCTGCCCAGTTTTATTTTATATCCTACATCTTTGCCATCGATAATTCTTGTAACCATGTGATGAACAAGCTGATTTCATTTGTTCAAAGATATGTACTTAGAGTGAGGATCTATACTGGGCAAACAGGAAGGCACAATCCCTGCCCTTGTGGGATTTTTCTAATCTAGTAGGAAGAGAAAGTCAATTAAAACAAGAAGTATATGAAATGTTTTTAGAACAGAGTAGGGAAATACCAAGTATTTTTATATACACCTAGCTCAGTGGAAACGAGATTATCATATGAGTTATGGAAAACTATAGTAGTTTTTAGTTTATAGTACTTTTAATAGTTGTAGTAATTTAGTATGTAGTAGTTATATATATAGTTTATAGTAGTTAATTCTGTATCTGTGGAGGATTTATCTAGGGTGAACTGCTCAGGATTAAGCCTAAAGAGTCATAAGGCTAGGTGCCTGGCTTTTATTTGTTCAGAAAAGTGATGATGATGATTGGGAATAGTTAGCATAAAGAATTTGAGAGAGAGAATTGACAATGCTGATAACAGGGTAGATAAGGGAGAAAAAAGGAAAACCAAAGACAACTGTTACATGGTTATATATAATTTTTTAGAATTCATTTGGCAGTGAATTCTAAAGAATAATATAAAAATATTAAATACATATGTGACATAGGTTTTATTACTTAAAAGATAACTTATGTGTGGTGGCCTAGGGTTTAAGGCTCAGCGCTGTTACCTCTAGGGCCTGAGTTTGATCCCGGGGCCAGAGAGCTAACCACATATGGTGCAGCAGACCTCCCCTGTCTGGCCCGCTGCTCCCCTTCGCAGTGTATTACAGTAAATCTGCCTGCTCTGCTCCCACTCTGTCTCTGGTGAATCCTCTCACCACCCACACCTGTGGCCTACACCCTAGTTCTTCTATGCAAAAATAAGTAAATAAAATATATTTTTTAAAAAAGATAATTTATGTGCTTAAATAACTCCCCACCCCCAGAAGAAAATTACTAATGTAATATGCAAGCTAGAGACTTATTTCTAAAAGTGGCTCTTTCTTAATATTCAGTACAGGGAAGTAAATAATGTTAATGTATTAATTTAGCATAATAATGATGATTAAAAACTCAATTCTTTAGCAGGAGGGAGTATTTTGGATTAACATATAATATTTAAAGATGATTTCACTATTCCTAGAAAACAAAATTTTTCTATGTACCTATAGGGTAGCTATTATTTTGAGAGTTTCAGAGTAATAATAGCTGCTCAGTGTTATGAAAAATAAACAGACTGCAAAGCTCTAAATTCTGTTGAGAACTTTGTTTTACCTTTATTTTTATGCTGGTTATGGATAATCTTATGTCCATTCTTGTGTGTTGACCCTTCAAGATTTTAACTATTAGGAGAATTAATTTACTTATTCCCTACCTAGTTTGAATCTTAGCTTATATTCTAAAGCAATTGAAACAAGTTACAGAGTTCAATAGGATTGAAAATAGAATATGAAAAAAGTCAGGGAGAATGAAAGATAGGGCAGAAAAATATGACAAGTTAATACATACGAATACAAGTATGCATAATATTTAATCATGTGAAGTTGATAAAGTAGACTGAATTTTAGTGTGAGGTTTTAGAGTCAACAAAAAGAGGAAACATGATCTTCATGATTTTTTGCAAAAAGGTCACACAGATAAAGCTTTTACTGAGATTTATTCCCATGGATTAATATAAAAGAACAATATAGTGGACAGTGTCTTTAGCAGTATCCTTCAGTAACATCTTTTAATATATAAGTGTTATAGTGCTAATATTAAATTTACTTGGAAGTCTCACTATTCATTTCAGAGGCTGGCTTGAATCCATAGATAATGTTTAGAAAACCTAGATTTATGTTTTCCAAATGTGTCTTTTCTAGAAAGAATTCATTTTATAGGATAATATTAGGTATTCTGTGAGTAAAGAATCTATGGTCATTGGGAATTGCTAGGATAAAAAAAGTGAAATAATTTTTTTTAAGATGCATTCTTGAGCACTTGCAGCATGCATCTTTCTGAATGTTGAGAGGAGGTTTTAATCTAGTGTGTACACGTATTTTTTAATTTCCAAACTATTTTGAGGGAATCATCTATCAGAGTTGTATTTTGAGGGAAATTTCTTGGAAAATAATTTTCTGGAATAATAAAGGGAATACACAGCTTACAGTTAGTCCTCCATGAATGTAAAGATTTAAGACAGGTGAAGAGCAGAGAGTTAAATTTTTCATTTCTGTGGGTGGGTGTTTGCTGCTGCTGCTGAAAGGCAGGTCCAAATGCTTTGTCAGCTGTGCCTGATTATGAGGTTGGCACTGTTCAATTAAAATCTGACCTAACCTATCTAAAACAAATGCTTGAATCAGAAAATGGTTCAAACTTTTCTTGATGTGGGCCAGTATAATATCTTCAGGCAGTGTCAGATTTTATTCATTTGGACACAGACACATGTAGTTTGGTGCCATAGCAGAGAATAATGATAGTTTTAACATGACCACAATTCAAAGTAATATACATGCTATCTATTGTATCCATTAAAAAAAATCCAGTAAGTTACTATCAAATGACTAATTTTTATGCAGTGCAGTTTTCTTATGATTAAAAAATATATATCGTGGGGAAATTAAATTTATTTGTTATGTAGAATGGTTACAAATAAGTCAAATATTGGAATTCTCTGCTAAAAATGATTGGGTTTTAGAGAAGTTGCTCTTAGTATTTCTGATAGCAAATTATATAAATAATTATTTTTTCTAGTGAGAGAGACTTCAAAGTGTGGCAATAAAATTTTTAGAGTGCAGAGAAAAGGCTGCATATTTGATAAGAAAATCATAGTAAGTCAAGTTCATTTTAAAAGTGTAGGTGTTTGCATTTGTTTGAATAATTACAACAAAATTATTTCTAATAATAGATGCTTTTCTGTTTTTAGTTTGCTACATTTAAGTACTTAGAGATAACAACAAAACCAGATTTGTTGAGTTGCTAACTGTATAATTTACTAATTGCACAATAAATCCTTAACTGTTTGTTAGTTGTAGCTGAATTTACCATACATAATTGGTGTTCAAATGAAGAACATTGTAAAATGATACTATTGAACTAAATAATCTCCTTAGGTTGGTCATCTACAATAAAATCCTAGATCCCTTATGCTAGTGTGTTAGCCTTCAGGCCTGGATTCTGAGTTACTCTTCACTCAAGGGTTTCATGAGGGCCTCTTCATCTACCTTGTTTCTTTTAATTATGAAAAATTTAAATGTTATATATAGATAAAAATTGAAGTATTACAAGTTCAGCAGCTATCCTTAAACTGATTACAAAAACATAAAAAGTACTCAATACAATTTCTGTATTTTTTATTTCTTAATGTTTTGTACCAATTTCTATAGAAATCTATATGAGTATCTGTTTAGCACATTCATTGTAAAACTTTTAAGAATAAGCTTGGAGATAAATTAACTTCTTCCAAAGTAAGTAGTAAAAGAAAGATTTGCTGCTGTTTGAAAAAAATAGAGTCTTGTTTTGGCATTCTCAAATATTGAAAAGTAATCATTTGGAAAAGAAAATGGACATTCATCATTTCATTCCTAGCTTACTTATCTTGGTACTCTATATTCTTTCTGTGACTGAGAGACATCTTTTCAAAGTTAACTATCTTCTGTCAGGTTTGAAATAAAAAATGAGGAAAAGGAAGTCCCGGTAAACAGAGTTTATTTGCTTGTGTTTTTTGGTAAACCTAATCATTAAAAATAATTGAAAGGAAAATTATGCATTAGATATTTTGTGAAAATTGTTATCTAAGTTATATCTACAATTTATTTGCATAACTTACGGAAGTCCTGCTAATCCTGGAATTTGAGAGTATAAAAGGAGAACTGGGTCATCTGGAATCCTAGACAAAAATTAACTTTGATAAAAGAAAAGTTATTTTGATGTAAAACTGTTGAATTACTTAAAAGAATTCTCCTAAAACTATAAGGGAAATATATACATTTCAAGGAAGAATATAAAAATGAGTTGAAAGGTGAGAAAGGTATTTTAAAAATACAGTTTTGTGATAAAAAAATTACTCTAAATTTATTAGCACATTCTTTGAAGGACTTTACCTATTACCAGTAAAGCATTCCAAGTATCTGAATAACAACCCTATGAGGAGGTGGTCTGTTTTGTAACTCACATTTATAGGGAAGATGATAAGGCTGTACCTTAGAAGTATATTTGTTATTACAGAAGCAAGCACAGAACAAAAGCAGTTTCCTGACTTGCATTCTATCTTTATCTAATTTGTTTAGTTTATTTACTGTGTGGGATTCCCATGTAAATGGAGTAAACAGTTATATTTTAATGATGTAATTAAATATTCAAGCATTTAACAGAAGAGTCCTTAAGATTTTTTGTTAAATACTTTAAGATGTTTTGTTTTCTGTAAGAAAGCACTTCTTTTTTAATTAGAAAGGCTAGTCATATTCATTTGTCAATGTTTTCAGTTTTGGAAATGTAAAAATATAAAAGTTATTCAAAAGTAACTGCACTGAAATGATAAGTTCAGTAACTATAGTTGGAGAACAAAAGTTTCGAACAGGCAGGAAATGTGTAAAATGTAGGAAAGATTTAAAAGAGAAACAAGTTTGAAGTAACGTGAAATAATGTTTTTATTCCCTGGGGGTGAAATGAGACACAGGGCCCAAAGAAATGACCTTGACATTCAGTTTTCGGTGTAAAGCAAACTTAGATTGCGTCAGAACCTTGGGAAAATCATGGGAACTCTTTCCAAGGGGACTCCCAACCGTTATTCTCAGGGATGCGGAGCAGTATTGGAGGGAAAAGCTCCTAGAACCATGAGAAGGGGATCATGTCTGCTGTGATCCCTGATGATCTTTGAACTGAAAGAAACATCTTATCAGATTGGATAGTTTTCAGTTGTTTTTCTTTTCAATACCTTCTTTATTTATTTTACAGTGGATGGAACTGAGGTTCAACACTCTGGCAAAATGCCCACACTGCAAAAAAATGTAAGTTTCCTGTGGCTGGAAATACTATGGGGAGGTACTTCACAACAACTGATCAGAATTCTGGCTAAAGTAGATTTTGATTTTAAGACATGCTATGGAATGAATGCTTGCTTAATTTAATTATTTATGCTTTTCAAGACTTAAGACTTAAAGATATCTTTAAACTGGTTAATAAATTCAATTTTGAAATTAAAATGATTGAGTTTATCATTCTCTTAAGGGAAATCAGTTTTTAGACAGAGAAATCACTAAAATTATCAGTAACCTGACAGGGTTTTTAAATGTCCTAAGAGGTTACAATCTATTACAAATAACCTAAAATTTATTTTTTTAAAATGGACTGTAATATAGGAGAAAAATTAAATTGTTTGGGGTTTGTAGTTAGGTAGTTGTTAGCTTTTGTCTTCTGTACAGTAAGATTGCTGTATGGTGGTAAAGTTTATATAATTATTTATCTATCTTAACTATTTGGTCTATTTCTCCCTATTCCTAAATGGTATACCTAGTGAAAATAAAAACAATATAAAATAGGGAAAAATAAGTCATATTTCAATTAAAGACAATTTTGGTATCTATGTTAGGGGTTCCCCAAGTCACCCTGTTACAGGACAGGGAGAGGGGCATCCCAGAACCCCCAAACCTGCCCACTCTAAATAGGTGCTGCCATTTGCTGCATTAAGACAAAACGTACCCTAGTGCATAAGACCTTCAATAGAAAGGAACTTTAATATAATTAGTGTGCAACAAAGACAAGACTAAAAAATAATGGTTTCCAAATCAAACACCTGAGTTACCTATCCACTTGTGGGTAAATGTCCAGCCAAACTGGTTGGCCCAAAGCAAGGCCACTGAGGCCTGAAAGCCTGCCACGTGTGAAGCATGTTCTAGTGGGGACCCATAGAAAAGGGTCAGAAACAGCCAGAAAATTCTGGGAGGAAAAGAGCGAAATCAAAATCAAGATCAACACTGCCATTATTAACCTCCCCATGGGTCTCTCACCCACATCTGTTTCAACCAGTCCAAAACCAAGAAGCCAGTACAGCTTCTTCACATGTCTCTGCTCCATGTGTCTCCTCCCAATCTCCTTCTGGCTCTCCATCCTGCTTCCTTCCTTCTCCAGTCTCCTCTCTATCTTTCTTTCTTCCCTGCTCAGCTCCACCTTCCTTGGGGGGGGGGGGCAGGGAACCTGGAACCTCCTCTTTCCCTGGGGACCACCCTGTTACAACCCCAAGATTCTGTGATTTTTCTAGTAGGAATTACTGTTTATTATAATTAGAGTGAAAGTTTACAAAGCAAAATCAGCACAAGAAAAAGATATAGGAGGCAAAGTCTGGAGGAGACTAGGAACAAGTTTTCAAGAATCCTCTTTCAGAAGTGTCATGGGATGGGCTTATTCCTCTAGTAGTGAGTTGTTATAAGGCATGTGGTATGATCTCAACCAGAGAAGCTCATAACAGACTCAGTGTGCAAGTTGTTTTATTGAAGCTGGTCACATAGACCCCTATTGTATAACACACACTAAAATTCTATACTCCCAGATATAATAGATATTATGAATGAATTAAGATATAGTGTATGTGATTCAGAATAAAACATTGTTTGCACACTCTTATCAAGTAGGGAATGGGGGGAATTTTCTAGAATTCTAACTTTTCAGGTGCCAGTCCCAGGTAACTTTGCAAGCAGATCCTTCTAAGAATAGCAGTCTTAAACTTGTTATGTATTAACTCTGTTCTCCACAGCATCTATTTTAGTAATGCTTATTCTCCAGTATATGTGCAAATTATGACTTAAAGGAAATTAAGCTGAATGTTTGACAATTTTTAAAATTGAAAATATTGAGTTTGTAGTTTAATTATTGCAATTCTTAGCATTATATAAATGCCTTACTTATTTTGACAGTTGAAAAATTCTGAATGATTTCTAGTAGTGCAAAAAGTGTCTGAGAAGTAGAGTACATGTAACAGACTATCTCCATATATCTGTGCTAGATTTGATTCCAACTGAATATAACTCTCTGAGAATGTGCTTTGCAGCATATTTCTAGCTTCAAAGGCACAGATATCGCCTTTTTCGTGAAATCAGTCATTTGAATTCTTTGTTGAATCTTGTAGAAGTCTGCATACAGAGAAGTATAGTACATAACCCCAAATACAGAAGGCTTTATGTATTTGAGGAACATCCCCAAACACATCTATGTGAATGATTCATGATTCTGTGTATTAGCTGTGTTTTCATGAAGACAAAGAAAAATAAATCGCAAATATCACTGAGAACATTGTATTAAAAATTTTTAAGAAAATTGAAAAGCAGAGACTTCTGGTGGTTAGCAAGATTGTGTATTGTGTACAGTAAAAGTTCCTTTATATACACACACATATATACTAGCGCTAATCTCTACAGCAATCCTGGAATGGTAAAATTCTCCTCCTTTTACTGATGAGGAACTGTTAAAGGGATTGAGGATTTTGCCCACGTGATTTTCTTGGTTAATTATTTCAGTACAATGATAATACTTTGCTAATAATAAAGAAGTGTTGAATATCTAGATACTTTGTGATTGGTTAAAATATCACAAGATAGTATATTAATATGAAGAAGAATTTCTATCAATTAGTTAAGAAACAACTTGCATAGACATTCACATGGAATAAATCAGCAGAAATGTCATTCTCAGAGAGACTGTTTATAGAATTGGAATCACATGCTAAACATGGGAGGACTCAGGGTAGTCAGTACTTATTTGAGCAACGGTTCTGTTATCACATGAACACTCTTGATTTATATCTAGATTTCTTTTCTCTTTGAATATTTTCTTGCTAATAAAATGTGAATCCTCTGTTGAAGATTCTGGGGTAGAATTACATTTCTTTAAATAAAAATATTAAATATACTAAAATTATTTTCAAGTTCTTAGAGTTACTAAATTAGCATGAGTCTGTCAGTTTATCTCACAAACCATGTGGAGAAAAGCTCCCGCCAGGGCTCCAGAGACTAAGCATTTTCTTATGTCACTGTTTCTTACTCAAGCAGTCACTGGGACTATTGTAGCTGAAGGTGAAGTTTCTCTTTTAGTTGGGAGCTTGTGCCTTACCCAAGAGGTAGCTTTAGAATTCTGAAATACAATGTGGACTGTGTTTTCATGAAGATGTTCTAATAAACCTGAGACTATTAGAGATGGCAGTTTAATCCATGATACTTAGTATTGAATTTCTTCTGCATCACAGATGTACTACTCCTTTGTGGAGCACCTCCTACTGTTTTAAAGCAGATTCCTCTATAATGTTATCCTATTATTTTGCTCTTTACAGCTTCCTTTTATAATTATCCACTAATTCAGTAAACAGTCCTGTGCTAGCTACTGGGTGATTGAAAAAAAGAAAGATATAACCTTGCCTCAGGGAATTTAGTCTTGTAGGTATAGGGAAAATAAAACTCAGAAAGTTTTAAGTGCTTTGAGAGAGGTATGACCAGCATACTCTGAAGAGTCCTTAATACAGACTGGAGGGAAGGCAAAAGTGAGAGGTGGCTTCTAGGAGGGAGGGATTTATGAACAGTTATTAAAGATGAGAGGGGATGATGTGAAAAAGAGGGTGGGGCAATTTCTTTCAGGAGGAGCTACCTGTGCAAAGGTATAGTGGAGTCACTGCGTTGATGTACTCTTCAGGAAATGAATTGACTTAAATGTAAAGAGGTAAAAGAGAGGCTGGGGTCAAAGATGACCTGATACCTGAGAGGCTGTGGAACCAATCAGTAAGATAGGGAATGCAGGATGTGGAGAAATGTGTCTGGGAGAGAGATGATGAATTCATTTTTAATGTATTAGAGATAGATTATAAGGTTTACTAGATTAGCTAAGTCATCATCCCTTGAAATTCAGCTCCATCTGTCTGCTTTTCAAACCATATAGATCAATGTGGCCACGACCTCTCTCTTACTCTAGGATAACTAAGAGCCAAAAAAGTTCTATATTGATTAGCTCTTTACAAATGTATAGTTCTAAGCTTCAGCTAAAACCCTTGTTCATGCCCTTTATTTTTCCATCCAATTTTATTAATTTATGTGTTGTTGATAATCTTTTTTTTTTTAAGTGTACTTGATTAATTTCCTCCCCAATTCTCCAAAACAGTTAATCTGTTCTTTGGAATTTGAACTCCCTGTTGTGTTGTGGGTGCCGGAGACATGTGGTGGGGGGTCCACAGTGGTCCCCTGGTCCAGGCCAGCTCCTCGGTCTCGGTGTGTCTTATGCTCTCATGTCCACTTCTATTGAGAGTATTTTTAAGCACTAGGAGCAATGCTGGGCATAGACAGGAAGGTCACAGCTGATGTGACATCACAGGCCCAGAATTGTCCTCTTTTCTTTCCTAGCTCAGAGTCTTATCCTGGGGTGTCCACTCCTGCTGTTGGTAAATGCTTGTGCTCTTGTGTGTTCAAGCATTTCTTTGTGGTGGTGCCAGGTGTTTTGGATCCCTCAAACTGGGCTTCGAGCAGTGGCCCCTCTAAAGAAGTCCTAGCACTCTGACCCAATTCAGGTTGCAGGTGCTCTGTGTTAAGAGCCTCAGACTCAAGCCAGTAGTTTTGCTCTGTGCCCCCAGTTCTCCAGCTCTCCAGCAGCGCACCCTCCATCCTGGGTGTCTGTTTGTGCACCCCTCTATCCAGTGCAGTGCTAGGTCTTAGGAACCCCATTGCTGGTGTGTGCCCCAGTCAGTGGCCATAAGGGGTCTTTGCACAGCAACTGCTCCTCCTTGTGGGATAAACTGCCTGTTATTCTTTTAAACAAAATTCACCTAAAATTTTTCCTACCCCTTTCTGCCAGACTGATGCATTTGTTGTGGTCGTGACTTTTCCCCTCGGGGTTTTGTTAGTTTTGTTTTACAACAGTTTTGTTGTATCTGGAGGAGGTGAACCTGGGGTGTTCACTCCACTGCCATCATGTTACTGTTCGTCTTATGCGCTCAGCCTTCATACCCTCTGCTCTGTCTCAGTAGATGAATTACTCTCCGTCTCTGAAGATGGAGGCTCGCTGTGAATGCCCCTGTCTTCACACTTTCTATCTATGAGCCTATTTCTATCTATGCTGATGTTGAATCATCTTCTCAGAGGGATGCCAGTCTCTTCAAGGAGTGTCGCCACATTTGACCCTGGCCTCCCATTACTCCTGGAGAAAAGTGTCAGCAGTCCCAGCTAGGCCAAAATTCATATCCCACTTGCAAGTGCTGATAGGCCTCTTCAGTCCTCATCCTGTTTGTTTGTTCTATAGCATTAGACTCTGTTGGCCATCCTATTTTTTTCCTTAAAATATGTTCATTTTTTGGTTGGTAGCTATTTCAACCTGAGTGTCCATAGGTATCTCAAACAAACTACACTCAACCCGTCCTGTAATCTATCTGTTTTTTTTTAAAGATTGATTTATTTATGCATACAAGCTGGGGTACAGGCCAGAGGCGTGGGGGGACCAGAGGGTTCACCAGAGACAGAGTGGGGAGCAGAACAGGCAGATCGACGGAAATACACTGTTGGGGGAGCAGCGGGTGAGGCAGGAGATGTCTGCTGCGCCACGTGGGAATCTTCCCTGGCCGGGCACTGAACTCATCGCCGCTGCCGACATCTCCACAGCGCAGTGCTTAACTGCTGCGCCACCACGGAGCCCCTAATTTATCTGTTGTATGCTGATGAACGTACACTAATGTTATCCTATCTGCCTAGTAGACCAAGCCAGAAATGTGTATCTTTGTTCTCCATATCTAAATGGAGATAAATCCTGTCATGCATGTTTTTTTTGACATGTCTTTTATGCTCATTCACTGTTCCCATTTTAGTTCATATATTCAGTATCTCTCACCAGAAACTGCTATAATAGCTTTCTAATTTTATCTTTTGGCCTCTAAACTTGAAATTTTCTATTTACTACAGTAACGGCCCTTAAGTGTAAATATGATTTTAAAATTTCTGGCTGCAAAAGTAAATCTTTTGGTAGTTCCCAAATTCTTGACAGTGGTACACATTGTGTAGCCTGTATATAAAGCCCAAGGATGTCATTTTTATTGTTATCCTTGATTTGCCTATTAGTAACATATGTCCTTCCTGAGGAAGGACACTTTTTACTTATTGACATAAGTACCACATGGATTATTATGGGCCATTGGCTAAACTCCAAGTTCGAATTCCAAACTTCTTAGGAAGGTATATACAACCCTCCCAGTATAGGTATTTGTCTAACTTCAGTAGTGGTGTCTTTGTTATGTTTTCTTATGCCTCTACACACAGCCCTCTATGTCCCAGCCTTAATAAATTTTACTTCCATAGTATATAGTTTCTTGCTTCAGTCCCTCAATCTCATTCTGCTAGGTCTGGAGTGATCCAACTGTCTACTTGAAAAACACCTGTGTTATTTCTCGAATTAGCTGAAACATCCTTTGCTTCTTCTACTACTGACCTAAAGAGACCTTCTCTGGAAGAAAGATTATTCTGCTGCTTGTTCCTTGAACAAAATTCTTAGTTCATGTTTGAACAGTGGTTCTCCTACCAGCTAAGATGACTTAATTACTCTCTCATATATCATGTCTTACCCTATCCTTTATTAAACCCCACCTAATAAAGGCTTCCCTGGCTACCTCACTGGAGAATTGTGCTATAAATAACATTGCTTAACACCTTCATTTTCCAGGTGCCCTTCATAGTTCTAGTGTTCCATAGGGAAGTGTTGTGAAGGGGAAGATACTAATTTGAAGATGAATAGTTAGGTGTTTGGAAAACGGTGCACAATCTTTTCATCTTGGAGATTCACTACCCACATTTTTGTACCTTAGGAGGCCCTTTAATATCTTGTATATATCTGTTAGTAAGGCCATAGACAAGGTCTCACAAAGATGAAATGGAGACAATTTTTGTCAATGTCTAATGTTTTCTTTCACTCATGAATTTGCAGCTCCTCGGTGGGTAGCGCACTTCCGCGAAGACGCTGCTGTGCGTATGTCACCATTGGAATGATATGTATTTTCATTGGAGTTGGATTAACTGTGAGTGTTACACTACTGTTAGAACTTTTTCTTTCAACTTTGTCAGTAGTAAATGATATAAGGCAACCAATATACTAATTCATATTTTTAGGGATTTGTGTATCCTTGGGGATGTATTTCACAAAAATCATATGGAAGCCAGCACAAGTTATCTGGGCAGATATGTTGTCAAGGTTTCTAACCTTTTGTTTTTATTTTGCTTTATTTTAGGTTGGCACCCAAGACTTTTCAAGGCGATTTCGGGCTACTTATGTTTCTTGGGCAATTGCTTATCTCTTAGGTTTGATCTGCCTTATCCGAGCTTGTTATTGGGGAGCCATAAGAGTGAGTTATCCAGAACACAGTTTTGCTTAAGCTTATGTATGTATGATTCAGTGATGCGAGTGGGAGTATCTAGCAGTTCTTGAAAGCTACTCCGGACATCTTTAAATCATTTATCCTGATGGATTCCATTCTGGTTTATGTATAACGTTTTAAGGCTGGGAGTCCTTTATGAACAACTGTTCATTGCTCTACATTATCTGCAAATAGATTGTTTTGCTGCTAGGTCTAAAACTCCAAATAATAAAGCTGAGCCTTCATGTTCTTTTACATCTCTTAAAGCTATTTTTGGTTTATCTCTAAACATTACATATAACATTGTTCTTTCATTATTTTAAAATCAGATATTTCATTACTTGCTGACCTGTGAGTATTCCCATGAAGTGTTTCTCAATGTTTCTACAATAGCTTCACGTTTCTACTTACATTTTAATTAAACAGTATCAAAATTGCTTGCTTTAAAATCTAAGCAATATGCATTTTGCTTGAACTGCTTACTGTAACTTTAGCCTAAGATCATAATGACCTAATTCAGGAAAAAAATTGAGTGTACCTTCAAAGACTTGACATTCTTGTCGATAAATAACATTTCTAAATAGTGTATGCTTGTTTTTTGTTGTTTGTAGAAAGATACAATATTTTGGTAGTAATTTAAAATACAAGAATGAAAATATTTATTTGTCCAAGGTTGGAGATAATATTGGATAAATGTTTTTTCTCAAAGATCACAGGACTTTTGTCTTTCATTTCTGTCTGTTTTTTTATTTACCAGTTATGAGAGTTCTGGAATAGATTTATGAGATTTAATGTCAATCAGCAGTATGTATTCCTTTGTAGAGCCTGAAAGAAATATTTCACTTAAGTGTTTTATAATACTCAACCATTTTAAAAAGCTGTCTTTACATTGGGTTGTACTCCTTTTCATTAGATCATGGCAATTTTCTTTATTGGGATAATTATGGACTACTATGTGAAGGGAGACATTTTATACTAGCTAAAATGTTGACATTATAGTTACCCTTAAAAAGTCTTTTGAAATGTAGCTGGTCAGATAATTACCCAATATTCAAGAAAATAGATCAAAGACAAAACGCAACATAGTTTTTTAAGAATTCACTAGGATTTAAGGAATCAGCTCTTGCACTGCCCATCTTTGCAGTTTTGAAAAGGAAATTGCTTAATTGAGAAGTAATGTTCTAAAGCCTTTAATGTAGCAGAATTAGATAATGAGATGATCTGAGTAAATTAATTGGCTATTTCAGGGATTAATAATATTTTAAATGATTTATGTTCCTAGTTAATGTGAAAATGTACTCATTGGAGTGTTTGGAACAAAATATATCTAGACTTTGAAGAGTCAATGATAAATGTATGAATGCAGTAGCTCAGGATTATATGTACCTTTGAAAATACACTAATAAAGATTATTGTTCAAAATTACCTTGTTCTGTTCCATTTAAAAAAAATAAGAGTTCTGAAATTGCCTTGAGATCTTATTCCAAAGAAGTGTTCATGTTAAACAATGTATATAATATTCCTTTATGTAATATTTATGCTTATCTAGTATTTTCATGGTTTTGTTTTAAAAATACACATTTTAAATCTATTTGTAATATGATTGATGTTAGGATTGAAATAATCTAATTGCTTTTCTTAATGGTTAACTAGTTGTAATAGCATTGTATATTGAATAATCCATTCTTTGACCATTAATTTGAAATCGCATATGAAATTATATGCTACATGATCATATTCCTTTTGGAAAATAACTCCATGCTATCAGGAACTTTGTTGTTCTAGTCACTGCTTTATCGCCAGTATTTAGAATAGTACTAGTGTATATGTGCTCAATGGATATTTGCTGCATGAATGAATATGTGATTGAATGAATTAGTATTTTAAATTCTTATATGCATTTGGAGGTGGGTTTATATTTTGTTTCAGAATACATAGGCAAATATTTATACAATCTTGTGGTAAGAAAACACTTTCCAAATAGAACTCAAACAGAAATCATTTAAGAAATGATTGATAAGACTATGATTACAATTAAAAAAATCAGTAAAGCCAATGACAAACTGTTGAAAATATTTTCAAAATAGTAGTTTTAATTTTCTAAAATGGGAGAGATATTAAGGTATGAAATAGCAATTCACAAAAGAAGATAGATCGTGATAAACAACTTTTTCCACTTAATAGTCTGAATTAAAAGATAACTATTTTCACCTATCATATTAGCAAAGAATGAAAGAGAAATATTCCTGTAATGTTGACAGTATAGGAAAGTACACACTCACATTCTTTGATCTATTAATTCTGTCTAGAGGAGCTGATCTTGAAAGGTGTTACAAGAGAACAAATATTTATGTACAATGTTATTTATAGTACTCCCAGATGATTCTGAAGTAGGGTTTTCCTGGATCATACTCTGAAAAACATTGCACTATATTATGCTGAAAATATACACATATGTTTACCTCAACTTTCTTTAATATTCACATTTTCTCAGAAAAAGTTCTGGTAGTATTTGAGTAAATACGACCATTTTGTTGTTGTTCAGCTTTTGTTTCAGTTTTGACCTAACTACACTTGTGCTCTCATGTTATCAAGAAATTCTGTAGCCATTTCTATGTTCAGGGTTTGCACAGATTCCTACAAAATCCAAATTTGCATTTATCTGATGTGTTTTTGGTGTGAATGTACAACATACATATATAATAAGCAATGAAGAGAAAACCCTAATGTTTGCCTTTCATATGTGTCATAGCTACCATGTTTTTACCATTGAAGAAGCCCAGAGAGGTTTAATAAATGAAGGTCATTCAGTTGATGGAGCCAATTGAAATCACTCTATCTGCCTCCAAAATTTAGCTCCTTTACTTTACATAAGTTTCTTGTACTTTGTTTTCAAGATAATTTTTACACTTTTATGCCCCCTGCTGTTCATTGTCTGTAACTCATCTGTGGAAAAAAAACGCAAAGTATTTTCCCTAGGTATTCCATTTCACAAAGAATAGAATACCTTAGTTTAAAGTGTATTTTTAGGAATTTGATATATCCAACTTTATTAATTTTGGAGAATATCATGTTAACAAAATATGATTAGATGTGTTTTCTTTTAGAATTATTAAATTATTTGGAAGACTGTATTAAAAAAAATGAGGAAGTTGACATACAGTGGGCTTTTTGTATTATAACTTTTTCTTATAATAGCAATACCTGCCAAAATTTTTTATGTTTTGATAAATGTGCATGTGTTTGATTTGAGATGGAATATTATGTAAAAAGTAGAAAAATTAAAAGCCTATTTTCTTTTAGGAACTGTCCCCACAGAGTAAGATATCAACTAAGGCTAAAGATCTGAGAAACAAGTAGAGTTTATAATTTAATAGGTAAGAGGTTTTGATCTATCACAGAAGTGAGCATTTCAGGTTTTGTCAGTGTGACTAAAACCAGTTAAAGTAACTTGCTAAGCAGAAGTAATCACACTTTGATGTGACCAAATTTTTGAAAATACGTTGGGAGTCTTCTGCATGTGTAGGTACTGGTGGTTAGATACAGAAGTACTGAAAGCTCCCAGTATTCAAATAAATTTTCCTGAAAAACCTTACAACTATCTGATTTTTCAACATCAACTATACTCTTGACTTAAGATATTGGACATGTAGTCTTGGAGAAAATGCATTAAATTTTTATCAGTTTTTAAGTCTTTAGTGAGTAAGCTTAGGAGATTTGTAGAGATTCCTTGGTTTATGTAGTACCTTATTTTCCTGTCTTATTTGCACACATCTTATTCCTTCCTTTAAAAGTTCTCACCTACCATCTGCCATCCACAGCTCTGTACTCCCCCCTAATTAATGTAGATAGAAGCACCTGATTTTCATTTTAATCATTTGCCAGTGATTTAAATGTCAGTGTGAACAGCCTAATTCTCTGGTCTAGGTTCTTTGATTCCCTCTAAGCCTAGTGACCTTCATCTTCACCCCACTTCTGCTATTTACCTCTAACTGGAGGCTGTGCTGACACTTAGACCCAGTCCATCTCTGAACTCCATCACTCAGATAGCTACTCTCGGAATACTTACCTCTTCTATCCTTACGAAATGCTCACTGTACCACTATCTCTGAATATCATCTTTAGCACTTCCAGCTTCTTGATTATATTTCCAGTTATTTCTAAAAATTATCAATGAATTCCTCAGATTAATGCCACTACAGATTTTTGATATTCACCTTTAGCTGCTCCTCAATATTGCTTACCTGTCACAGCTCTCTACAAGTTCCCTAAGATACTATTTGGAAATCTGAAAGTCCTAAAGCTCCTTACTACACTTACTACACTTACTACACTTCCATAACAGACGCCCTTCCTCTGATAACGTTGTTATCTTTGTGCCTTCTCTAGTCACCCCATCCCTTCATGCCTCCTAAGGAACTGACAAAATCATTATTTCTGAGGTCCACCTGACTGCCCAAGGCAATTTTCACTTCTCATTCTCTCACTTATTACTTCTCCCTTATTTTCTCAGTATGTGAACTTTTGTTTCTTCATGGTCCTTACCCACCTTACTTCTGACTTTCACCTGGGTTTCTTTTGGGTTACTGTAAAGCCTATGAACTGGTCCCTCTGCATTAGTTCTTGCTTTGTCTGTTGCCTGTCTGTCCCCTCAATCCATTTTTCAACATTGTTACTTATGTGATTCTTTTACAAATGTATATATGATACTATTATACCCTATCTAAAAGCTTTCAGTGTTTCTCCATATCTTATACAGGAGACAAAAGACCCTTCATCCTACTTTAACCTAATGTCACTACCCAAGCAGTACCTTTGTATTTTGTGTTTCTGCAGTACTGAGTTACTTGTATTTTCTTGGTCTTGATTGCAGTTTCATTTCCATATGCTTTGGGCATATCCTGCCACTAACGAAAATCTTTGTAAGATAAATTCCTTTTTATCTTTGAAAATCCTGCTCAGGCATTAGCTCTCCTGCCCATCCACAATCCCTTCTCTTTCCCCCCAACCCCAAAACAGAATTATTTCTTCCTTTATACTAATTCTGTTACATGTATGTACTCCTCATACATATATTACCCTCTATTTTACTTACTAGTTTATAGCTACTCTATCATCTCCTTCTTGTGATTAAGCATCATTCATACTAGTCTTATGCTTGTCTTTGTATCCTCAGTACTTGGCACATCATAAACATAGGTCTTCAAAAATATTTTTTGCTTAGCTGAGTTGAATGGAACCAAATGTCTCAAACTGTTAAGGCATTGATGTAAAAATGAGGGGTGTGTGTGTGTGTGTGTGTGTGTGTGTGTGTGTGTGTGTGTCTTCCATAAAATGCTTTGTAAATGGTGGATTAAGTGAGAGGCAGAATACTGGCAGGAGTTGGTAAGATCATTTGGTAAACACCATATAGTGCTACCTTTTTAGCTTTTCCTGACTCACCAGGTATTCAAGTAGTATCACCACCCTGGCACATAGGCACACTGTGAGTGCATTTATCTTAATTAGTTTATTGAATTGGAATTGTTTATTTGTCTACACCCTCACTAGACAGTATATACCATGGGAACAGGTAACTGGTCTGTGCTTATACGCATTGTATTAACTAAATGGAAGGTATTGTGATGAGTTAAAGAGAATGTAATTGTAAATAAAACTTACACTTGCATGTAACAGGTTGCATTAAGTATGAATTATCCTCTGGGATTCCTATTTCCATTCTTGCTTTACCTCAATTCTTCAAACTTTTTGAGCCAAAATAGTATTTTCTTAGAATGATAAAAGCAAGACAATGAAAAATTACAAATCTTAAAAAGGTAACAAATATCAACATCAACTATTCAGAAAGACTTTTAACTATCTGAACCTTCCCTAATTTCCCCTATATTTTTAGCTTTATTTTTTGATTCCCTTTTCATTTGACAATGAATCTCTACTGTGTTTTCTCTGGTGAGAATAATTTGAATTTTCTCCATGTAATCAGTTTATTTTTATTATTGAAGGTTTTGAAAAGTTAATTTTAGTTTTATGACTTCATTGGTAGCAATGACATGGTAGCATATCATTTTTTAATGTTAAAATTTGTCATGAGTTTCTTTTATGAGCTCTATAATTTCAGGACTTTTTAAGTTTTGGGAGGTAGTGATTCACTTTAAATACTTTAAAAATTACTCATTAACCTGTTGTCAAGTTTTTGTTGTAGAGATGAGTACTAGATTAATCTTATAGATGCCAATATTTCATGCTAGATCAGTAATTTAAAAAAAAGTTTCAATGGGTTTTATGGTTCATTCCTCATCAATTAAATATCCAAAAATCAAGATGTCTAATATCGTATCTCTTACAATAGATCTCAATTTGAATTTTTTCTTCCAATTCACTTTTTTTGGGTGTCATAATTTCTATGGATTTCACAATAATAAGTACAAGGGAATTTTACTGTATAACTATTACATAATTGTATATGTTGCATTGTTAACTATATTCTGTGAAAAGAAAATTTCTATTTTGACTACATTGATGAGAACTGAATCCTGTACTTAACATTTTCTACATCTAGGGGTTGGCAGGATTTATTGACTAAACTGTCCAGACTTCTGTTGCCTCACGCCAGAAGATATGTTGATATGATGATACCTCCTTTGATCCTGCCCTTTTAATCCTGAATGCCAGGTGAGTTGTCTCAGTGGGTGGGAGCCATTTTGCCACTGGAAGCCATTTCTACGCCTTAACAGTTAGCAATAATTTGACTGCATGGATATTTTTGTAAAACTCCACACTTTTAAATGGTAAATCCTATCACATTCCTGTTCCACTTAAGTCCTTCTCTTTACTCTTATAATAAAATTCAGCCTACAAAACACTGAATGATTTCTCCAAACTCCTCTTTCATTCTCTTCTTGCATACTATAGCCCAGCCATACTGGTTTTAAACATCAGTTTCTGGAATATGTCACTTTGTTTTTTCTTACCCTAGGGGATTAATACCTATAGTTCCCTTTGAACACATCTTCCTATATATCAGCTTTCAGGCTGACCTAGTCTAACTTTTCAGAGACAAATTCTTCAGTTACCCCACTCCTGACAGACTTTCTTTGCCTTGCTAAGTCTCCTTTGGAGGATTCTTGCCTTTTCGAGTACCCTAAAGACTTCCTTTTGTAATGCATATGTTTTCTTAATCAGCCCTTATCTCATTTTCAATATTTCTATAATATGCCTGTGACATATGTAAGAGTATGTTGTATAGGTATATATCTGTGTGGATATGTTTTATGTTGTACACATAAATTAGCTTTTTGGAAACCTCAACTTAAGTATCCTAGTATAATCTCATTTATCTAAGTCCCAATCTGAACTCATCAGTTCCTCCTATAAGGCTGTTCTACCTCTTGTATTCCTGCCTTAATATCACCACCACCAACTACTTTTCCAGGTCAGAAACTGTCACCCTAGATTCTTCTCTGATTAGTCCCTTCCATCCAATGTCACTAAACTCTGATTTTTATCTCAGCAACATCTCTCAGAACCATTGGCTTCCTTAGCTACTTATCTCAGACATTATTTCTGGAGTTATTGCAAAAATATTCAATGAAGCCTTCCTGAAGCCTGTTTAATATTGCTGCGTGGTCCACTCCTTGAAAGACGTACCCTCCACATTGCTGTTATAATGACCTTTCAAATATTCTGCTTTGCTATCTCGTTTAAAATATTTTAAAGATAATACTTCAAAGACAAACTGTAAAAATTTTAAATCAGATTCGTGTCCATCTGTTTCATTTCCCTGCAACTGTCTCCCCCAATTCCAGCTACTTCATACTAGACAAGTCTTCACTTTGCACATCCTTTCCCCTTTACTGCTAACTTCCCCCATCATCACCCATAATAAAATAGGCATCAGCAGCTCTGAAAAGTCTCATACTCTTGAACTGGAAGTCAATTTAGACTTCCCTTGGACCGGACTCCCAACCTGAATGTTTCCCTAGCATAGTGCTTAGCACAGCCTGTCACAGAACTGTTTACTAACGCACGTGGCCGTCTGGGGTGTGAGCTCAAAGACAAAAATGCAAAAACGAGTGAAAAGAATGGAGGTGGGCGCTGAAAAATCACGAATTCGGATTAGGATGGAGTTCCTTCCACCGAAATCTAGTTCCTTTGGCAAGGCCATTTGCGGTATTATGTATCCCTAGCTGATGCCAACCTTTTCTCAAACCCCCCACTTCCCGCCAGCCCCAATCCGACTAGACTTCCCCGCCGCGGCGTGGGGAGAGCCGCCCGCACCCCGCAGCCCGCCGGCCGCTCTGACCGGGGAGGACTCAGTCGTCAGCGCGCGGCGGCCTCGCTCACAGACGCTGCCTGGAGCCCGCCGCCCGCCCCGCCGCAGACGGCGCGCCTGACGCCTCCCGGCGCTCGGCACTCAGGGCCGCCGACGGGGAACCGCAGGCTGTTCATGCGGGCGCGCCGCTCCCAGGGCGAGCCCGGAGCACCTCGGAGCGGCAACTCCCGGCCTCTTCCCGCAGCCGCACGGCCCCCTGAGGCGCCGCGCCGCCCCGCCCGCCCCGGGGAACGCGCGCCGCCGGTTTAACGGTTGTGGCCCCGCGAGGTGGCTGCAGCGCCCTGTGTAGGTGCCCAAAGCCCCTCCCCGCGCCCGCCGCCGCCCTCGGCCCCGCCCCCGCCGCCGCCGCCGCCGCTCCTGCCCCGGGCCGCGAGCCGACGCGCGGCTGGAGCCGTTCCCCGACGGGCAGCGGGGCGCTCGGCCGCCGCGTCTGGGCTGAGCGTGGCAACGCTGCTGCCCCGAAATCCTCCCGGATCTTGAGGCGGTAGGTAGCCGCTCGGAGCAGCCGCTCGGGCGGGCCGAAGTGGGTCCGCGGTGTGGGCACAGGCGTGTGGGCGCGTCCCCAGGGCTGGACCCCGGGAAGTTTAGGTGAGAGACGCTCTGGGGTAGCGCATCCAGTCGTCGCCCTCCTTACGTTGCCCCCCAGGTCCCCAAGGTGGGTGGTAGCGCTTGTGGGGTGAGGAGGAAGCTTGAACATCTCAAGTGAGATGGCTTTAGAGGGGCGGGGGGACGCGAGGGACCACAGGCCAAGAGAGTTACAAATGCTGGGGAAAGATTACAAACCAACGAAAGGACCCCCCCCCCCCCCCACCAACATAAAGACGCTTGGTGCTGTCTCAGCTCCTGTTCCTGGCTGGTAGGATGGTTTGAAAGTCCTCCATGCCCTCTCCAGATAAGTAATAAACTGATACATGAAATTATTCAACAAGAGAAAAACCCAGTAAGGGAAAAATAACTTTAGAGAACCGTGTGGTCAATTCACAGGAGAAAATTCAATGGTTAATGAAAATATTTTTGAAGCTATTTCCCCTAATTTATATGTAGCATACGCCGTGGTTTGTTTTATGGTGTGGTTGTTTTTCTGAGATATAGTTGACTTATGGCATATTAGGTTTCAGGCGCGCAGCATAATGATTCTCTATCAAAAGTTTTTAGTTGCTGGCATTTTAGGCAAATCTACAAAAGATGAGTTACAATAACTACAGGCGCCAATTAAAGTGCAGTCGTAACCCCATCTAAATCTTAAGTTGTATTTGCACTGAAAAATGCTTATGGCATCTTAGAGCTCAGCACAGAGCAGAAAAAACAGTTCTTTTGGTCAATTCTCAAGAGAAGACATGAAATAGAAATTATGATGGAACTCTCTTGGCTTGTAGTGGACAATATAACTTTAATTTTTCCTAACTATGACAACCTGATTTGTGGACTATAGAGTGTCTTTAGTCATCTAAGTCATAGTTGGTTTATTTCTTCCTCTCTACATTTTTTTATGTTACTTTTAGTCTGTTTTAGTATCTACTTTTTACTTAAAGTAGCATTTGGTTTCAAGGAATCCTAACTTTGTAAAAGTAGTATTTTGAAGTTGAAAATCATATGTGGTTATCATGTGGAAAATAAACATGATTTGGATGAAAGCGTAGTCTTCACAACTTCTTTAATTTTGTATGATCTTCTTAATAGCAGCAGAACCTTTTGTACTAAGAAAATCTAGCGGTTAAGTTAGAAATTTAAAGTATAGTAGCCAGCTTCTAAATAGAGAACAAAATATTGCTGAGTGGCACTGCACCATGTCTATAGAATGAGAAGAGCATGGTCACCTGTAACTTAGGTTATGTGATCTAATCAGGCTTTTTGCCCCACTAGCTTCTGGCTGTCACACCTGTGGGCCTTTATCAGGTTAATGCAAAAGGTGCTTGGGAGCATGGGTGTGTGGCACGCATGCCATGCGTGCCTGATTGTGGACACCTGGAGCATGGATGAGCACGCATGCCTAAGTGTGCACACCTGAGCCTAGAGGTCAGGGCTATAAGGTTGGCGTCACTCGGATGGACGTGTGACTACAGAAAAGGTGAGACCATGAGGAAAGAGATTTGTGGGGGGCTGGAAGGCTTTTTGCACCACTAGCCTTTGCGGCTATCACACCTGCAGCCTTTATCATGCTAACTCAGGAGGCTCTTGGGAACACTTGAGTAACTTAGAATTTTAATAAAAATTGTAAATTTAGGAAATAGAAAATATTAGCACATACCTACTTATTCAGTAAGGTTATATATAAATGACCCAAGTCAGACAAGCAAGGTCTACAGGGGATAAGTGGAGAGTCTTTCGTGCCAAGGAGGCAAAATTAGAGACAGTTAACTTATGGATAACATTAAAAATATGTAAATATAGAATCGAGTAAGACCTCAAAAACTGGAGTCTTAAGTTAAAAAAAAATGTCATATGTTGAGTAATTAAATCCAAATTGGTCAGTATGTGTGTTGATTATTCCATTGTACTTTACTGTGTTAGAAAACTCTAGGTTAATATATAATTTCAGAATTGGGTCCTTAGAATTCATTTAAAATCTTCATATAGATGTATATTCACGTAGAGGTATATATAAAAGAGGGACCTAAGATGTAATTAGTTTTGCTTGATTCAGAATAGCAATTATAATTAGATTTTCTGACTTTCAGACCAACACACTAGTCATACTACTTGGTCTTTTGATTTGTTAAGTATGTATGAACTTGAAAAAAATGCACCTTTATTCAGCAGCCATTTCTCAGCATGTATTAATACAATGATTTTTTGATACATTGGGTCAAAATATCCTTTAAAAATATCTGTAAAACTGTATGTTAAAAAGACAACTTTATGATATACATGCTACTTGCCACCCAGTATTATACTTAAGATTCTGTTTCTTTTGCAACTACTGTCTTTTACAATAGTTGATCTTATAAATGCCACTCTAGGTAGTGCTAGTAACTGCACAGGAAACTTTTGTAGTTCTACATTTGTTGAGTGTATGTAGCAGGTTTATAATTTAAGATTGAAGTTATTTTATATACCGATTTATGGTTAGTCTTTGTTATTTTTTAAAGCTAAACTAAGAATAAGGATTGGTTTGTGGCATCTTGTCTTTCATAGATTACAATCTTGTGAATTAGTTTTGAAATAATAACAACTTGCCTTTTCCAGATCACTTTTAAAACCCTGTGAAAAGATTACTCTGGCACAATCTTTCTGATTTCCTTAACTGATGTGGTTTACATATCTGGTGTTCTTGCTGTAGTTTTCCTATTACAAATTAAAAAAGTAGGTGGTACTAAAAGAGCTTTTATTTCTTGTTTAAAAGTGCTGCAAATTCATATAATAGCTTTGTAATTCCCTAACTCTTGAAAATCCCTAGTTTGAATACTGTGAAATTGCATTGATTAGCAACTAGCAGTGACTTTACAGTACCAATTTGGTTTTAGCTGAGTAATGAAAAACAAGTATGTGCCTAACTAGTCTTGTACTCTGATCCACTAGTTACATATGGGAAACAGGGATGGGAAGTTACTGTTATACATATTTGTGTTAGGATCCTAATTAAAATGTTTATAATCATTGAAATACCAATTAACAGGTCACTTCAAAGCTAGATAGATGTTTACTAAGTGTTCTGGCTTGCTTTTATCCAAACTTAAGGAAAAAGTGCTTTGTTATCACTGCCAGCTTGGAAGGGTTATTTGTAAGTTTATGCTGTTAACATTTGAATTAGTCCAGCAGTATTCTTAAATAGGTGAAGGCATTTCTTTGGAGCTAAAAGGTGGGTATTAAACACTGTTTTATGCTTAGGGAAATAGTCACATAGATTAATGATATACTTAAGAGCACATGGTTACAATTGTTTCTGAATGTGCTGGCATAAAGTTAAGTGGAGTTTTACTTAGGACTTTGTCTTGATAGGCATCAGATTTGGAAAACTTGTGTCCTGTTCAGTATCAGATGATTTTAGTTACACTACTTAGGAAGTATTTAAATTTAAAGCTTCTATAGTAAAAGCTATTGCAGGTCCTAGAATTCAAGATAATAAGGTATAACTTTTTTGGCTTCAAGTAACTCTTGGTCTAATCAAATAGGTATATAATATTCTTACTATGGGAAATTGTAGAATTTTTTTTAAATTTTTATTGTTGTTTATGTCTTTTACATTTTGTATTCCCCTTGGGTAGCCCACCACCAATTCACCTGTGATCCATCTCCATGGTCCCTTGTATTCTTTTCTATTCCATTTTGTGCCCTTATCCTCCCCTCCCCCT
>PVIJ01003436.1:0-135291 GCA_004024925.1 Scalopus aquaticus
GATGGATGATGGATGGATGGATGGAGGACAGATGGATGATGGATGGATGGGTATATGATGGATGATGGATGGATGGATGATGGATGGATGGATGGATGGATGGGTGGATGGATGGATGGATGGATGGGTGGGTGGATGGGTGGATGGTAAATGAGGAGCAATCTTAGCAATGCTTAACTCCGCTACTGTAGTTGTTTTGGTATACCAGCCACTTTATAGTGAGAGGATGACTCAACCTTGTTTTCAATGCCAATAAAGGGCAGATACCACTCTCAGTGAATATAAAGCATAGAAGCCTCCAAAAGTTTACATTTGCATCTGTTAGAAGTCATTCACTCGACCAAACCAACTCCCTCCTAAACCCTTACAGGTCAGATCACTTATAAAGGGCAGGTAGGGTCACCTAGTCACCTCTAAATATATAGGCAATAGCACAGGAGGTGCGATGGCAATAGGGCAATTTGTGAGGGTGAGGGCTGTGAGCTCCTTCCCTGAGGCTCATCCTTACTTCATTTCATCATGGCAACAGCTTCTGTGGGCACCAGAAGTGATGCCCACAAAGCATCTCACATGGAGATCTGTCCAAATCAAGATTTAAGACAAATCTTCTGTAGCCAAAAGAAGTCTTCTGTTCTCACTGTAGCAGAGCACACACTGCTCTCAATAGGTTCAGCAGAGTCTGTTTGAATTCCAGTGTAGAAAGAGATCGGAGCATCTCTGGGCAGCAAATGAGGTCCTTGACCTGTGTGTGAGGCTTGATGCAAACACCCCCACCTGCTGAATTGCTCAGGGTGGGCAGGTGTGGGGACCAAGCTCAGAGGAGGCGCAGATGGACAGCGTACATCGCAGGCTCTGTTCATCTCCCACCATTGTCACTTGCTCATGGTTTCTCTCTTGCTCTCTTTCACTTGTATATATTTGAACTCACAGTATTTCACAGTATTTAATGTGACTCCATTTCTGTGGCTGTTCACTGCATAACTGAAATAGAGTATCTCACAGAGAAAGAGGCAAATGACCCAGAACCAAAAACCCCTCAACAAAATAGTTATTAATAAAAAAGAGGAGGTGCTAATATGTGTGGTTTTCCTGAGAAGCTACTGTTGGAGGCTGGCTGACACTACAAGATCCTGATAACCAGGCACAAGACAACTGGTGAGACATCGACTTCTTCTTGTCACTAATTAGGTTACATCAAGTAATTAGGAACTGGCCATCGAAATGCCAAGAACTTTAGGAATTGGGCCAGAGTCATCTCAAAGCCATTAATTTTGCTCCAGATGGCTTTGAGGAGAATTGGAACGGGAAGCGTAAATTGAAAGAACAAAAGTGCAGTGTGTCAGGCAGCAGACTGAGAGTCTAGAGCAGCTAGACTTCACCAGCTTCCAGAATCTACTGTTTGATGGAAGCCAAGGAGAGATGGGCAGTACTAACACCACACTTTCTGTGTAACACGACAAATACACAACCGAAGAGGTGACAGTGCCTCAGGAGAGACTTGCCCAGGGATGTGACATTTTATTAGCCCAACTGGGGTCCACAACAGCACCCACTTCCAGAACACACAAACTGCAAAGCCATTCCTGGGCGGAGGTGGAGCCTCTGGGCCCTGCTCCTCTCCCCTCTCTGCTCTCCTACTCACAGTCCCCCCCCCTCAGATTCCAGAGCATGGCCTGAATGCCTTGCAGGGCTCCCCAACTCCAGGGTCCCTCCCCCCAACTCTCCTCTCCGCCCCACCATGGCACATTGACATTTGAGCTGGTCCTCAAGTAGAATGAGAGTTTACTAAAGGAAGAAAAGGCTGGTTTGCCAGCAGAGTCAGGTATGTAAAGAGGGATAAATAAAGGTCTAAAACACCCTGGAGTTCTTCCTCAGGATGCCAATGTGATGGGCATTCAGGGTGGATGTGGCTGCAGGATCTGCCCAGAGCGATGAGGGTCATCTTTAATGGGAAACTGTGGCGGCCCCACTCATTAGATCCTCTCAAATCAACTATCTATTTTCCTGCCTCCAATCTCTCTTCACTCCAACCTGGCCTGTACATCTCAGCAAACGGAGCTTCAAAGTTCCCCTTAAACACCGTTGCCATCACATTCGGTGTCTCCCCGCTTGTGGTGCCCAGTCAAGGGCCCTACCTTAGATTTCAAAGCCTTTGAATTGGCTCCACCTCCTCACCTGCAATTCTTCTGTGGAAGTTTGGCAGTGCACACCCTCCACTGGACAGAGGGATCATGTCATTGTCCCCACATGAGCCAAAGCCCCCCTGCCTCCAGACTTTGGTTGGTACTGAACACTACGCCAGCCCGGGACAACCTCTAGCTGCTGCTCCATCCGTCCTCTGCTGCCTCAGTGAGACTCCCCCCCGTCCCAAGTCCATTCCAGCCCTCTGTACTCCCCACATTGCAGGGAGTTTTGTATTGAATTCCTTTTTTTTTAATAAGTTTTATTTTTTCACATATTTTAGAGCCATTCATTTAAATTCAATGGTTTTAGTATATTCACTCTTGCAACCAACATCGTAATCAATTTTTAAAACATTTTCATCACTCCAGAAAAATATACAAACTCTTTAGCAACCCACAACTCTCTCTCTCTCTCTCTGCCCCCACTCCCCCACTCCCCTTCCCCCCCCCACCCCTGAGATCTCCAGCCATAGCAGTTACACCACTTCACATTTCTACCAACAGTGTGGACATTCATATGTCTTCTTTGGAGACATGTGTATTCAAATCCTGTGCCCACTTTTTAATTGAGGTGCATTTTTATTAAGTTCTACGAATTTGTTATATATTCTAGACAAAAATCCCCTTATCAAATAAATGACTTGCAATATATTTTCTCCCACCCTGTGAATTGCCTCTTCATGCTCTTGATAGTGTCCTTGAAGCACTGAAGTTTTTAATTTTGATCAGGGTCAATTTATTTGTTTTATTGAGTGTTTAACTCTTTCACATTTGACTCTCCTTTGTACTTAACTGTTATCTATGTGTTTGGGGTAGTTTATCTTGTGAGCCCAACAGGCTTACAAAGAAGGTTCACAAGCCTTGTTCTGGACATTAAAGGGCAGAATAGAAACTATATAAAAAAAAAAAAGCCAACGAGCTAAATGAAGTGTCTTCTGTCTGGGGAGATAGGCTCAACCTAAACTCCAGCTTGGAATATGCTTGGCAGGCAGTATTACATGTGGAGTAGAAGGGGTGTCTCAGACTAAAATAGAATGTAGGTTCAAATCCCAACTCTACCACTTTCTACCAATTTTGTGACTTTGTGCAAGTTAATTATTCTGTAAGACTTACTATTAAATGGATAAATAATGAACTTCGTACAATGAGTGTAATAATATCTCTATTAAAGGGTTTGGCGAGGAGAAAGTAAGTCAAGCCAGTAGAATTCAGAATAGGGTCAGCATTTAGCATCAGTTATAGTAACTGCAGGCCCTTCCCAAAAGTAAAAGATCTCTCTATGGTAAATATTAGTTATGTATGAACTGGCAGTTAAGGTTTGAATCTTAAAGATTTGGAATCTAGAAGATGATCCTTAAAGATTCTAATGGCAAGTATTCCAAAACATGAAGCTCATGAGACAATAAAAGAAACTGCAGGATCCTCAGTGGTGAATGAAAAAGAGATGGAACCTTCCATCCAACCCAACCTCTTACTTCTTCAGAGCAGAGGCGTGAATAGCTCGTCCAAAGTCACCTGGGGACATGGAAGACACGATCCTACCGTCTCATCCAACTCCCTGCTTAGGTAAGTGATTAGAATAGGTATTGGAGCTAACACATCTTCTGTGTATAGATCCCTGGATAAGTTATGACAAATCTGTCCAAAAAAAAAATTTCCAAGTTTTTTGACTGTGACTTACTTGATGACAAGCAAAACAACCAGGTGAAATACTGCGAGTCTGTCCAGCTCCACCTCCTCCCCAGCTTGCTGCCATCCAAGCCCATAGGCATTTATCACCAAGCACATGTTCCTGACATTGCCCTGGCTCCCGACCTCTGGGAGTAGACAAGCTCAGGCAAAGTCTTCTGAGCTCTGTACCTCCAGGCAGCCCCAGGGAGGGATGGGGGTGGGGAGAGAGGAGGGGCCCGGAGTCCAACACAAAGTAGAGAATAGAGTGGAGCTTATCTGTAAAGATCAACTGGGTTATGGGGGGTGGGGGGCAGCAGTTAGCCTGGCATGAATCAGAGTCCTTTTTACACTTCTTTAATGCTAATCATTCGCTGGTTGAAAGTGCAGCTTTGCTTCCCACCAAATGTATTCCAGGCTGGAGCTTAGGTTGAGCCTGACTCCCCAGAGAGAAACCTGTCAATGTCTAAAACCCTTCATTTATTCATAGGCACTAATGGTGGGTCCAGTAAGGCTGAACCTCTTGAAAGCAGTTAGTTCTCAAAATGATTCCCTAGAGTTAAAAATTGTACTTCTGTTCTAGATCATGTCACTCATCTCCTGGGTCATCTATGCAGGTCCAAGGTGAATTCAGTGAGAGAAGGAGAACCTCATACAAATACAACTCCCTTTAAGTTCCCCTGGAGGGCTTCCTGTAGGAGGTGTGGTTTGCTAGTCCATAATTGCAAATCCCAAACTTGGCTTTATTTCAGAATATAAATTTGGAACTTAAAACTCAGTAACTGTAGACATTATTCTGGGAAGAGAAAAATGATTTTCTGGTGTCTTACAATAATTAGATTGGGGGGAGTCTGAGAATTCTTTGTTTCCCTTACCCTTTATCATTGTTTTCATCAACACATTTTCTAGATCAATACCTAGAATCTCCAACTTTTGGCATTCATTTTCTCTTCTCCATTTTTGAGAGTGATGGGTGGTCTTATCTCTTCCCCAAGCTTCTGTCTCCCCGTTTCCAGCCTCCATAGTCCCAACGTTTCCCTTGGTTAAAAAACCCTTTAACAATGGAGCTAAAAGGGATCATGCTCAGTGAAGTAAGCCAGAAAGAAAGAGAAAAATATTGAATGGTTTCACTTTTACAGGAATATAGGGGAACCAAATAAGAGAGAGACATTCAGCAAAGGAGGGGGAGGACAAGGGCTAAAAAAGGGAGTAGAAAAGAGCACAAGAAACTATCATGACGGTTCATGGATAACCTACTGGGAATACACAATAATGTAAAAGATATGAATAATAAAAAAATAAAATTAAAAAAAAAGAAATAAGATGGAATCCACGGGGTGGGGAAACCCTTGGAGCTCTGAAGCTCAAATGCAGCAAAATAAAAGCCCCGACCACAGCTCTGTTCTGGCTGTTACAAGCCCAGATGATACCTGCACCCCTCCCCCAAAGCCCAGGCTCCTTTTCTACCCAGGGATGGGCCCCCAGCCTAGCTTCTGTCACCCCCTGGGGGAGTTAAAACAAACAGTCCTTTGGAAAGTCAGTGAAAGAAAAGAGCTGAGTCAGGCCTTCTGTTTAAATAGTCCCCACCTGCTCCCTCCAGGCCCTGCCACCCCCACTCCCACCCTAGACACCCCCTACTTCCTTTTCTCTTTTCTTTCCTTTTTCCCTTTGTTGATTATTTTCAAAAGGGCACAGTTGACAGCTCTGGCCTTGAGCAAAGCTGATCCCAGAGCCAGCCAGAAACAACTCGCACTGGGGACCAGTCCAGCCCCCCGTGGCCCCCTCGGCAGCCTAAGCGTGCACAGCTATGTCTACGGGCATAGTTATGTGTGCCAAAGGGATAGAAATGGAGGGATCGGTGATTCTCTTGCCCCACCCGACCTCCCCCACCAGGCCTCAGCACCACTTGCGCAGAAGGACAAGGTAAGACAGGCCAGGGAGTGCTTTAAAGCACTGACACATCCTTCTGGGCTGGAACCCTCAGCAGCCCATGCACTCAATGCTGTGTGAAAAATAACATCTTGGCATTGGAGGAAATGAATTATGTGCCCATTTTTAAGACTGAGGTAAAGGAATGTTCCTTCTACACAAAGACTTGCCCTCACCCACTAACCACCCTCCCCGGACTACCTTGAAAGGTAACAACCTCTCCAAGTCCGTTGCTGGCTCTGTAAGTCAAGTCTTTTTTTAGTATTATTGAACTTTCTATTTTGAGAGAACTAGATTCCCATGCAGTTATAAGACATTATACAGATAGATCTTTTACCCAGTTCTCTTAGGGACACAGCCCACAACACTGTAGTAGGTATCACATCTGGGATATTGGTATCTCTACATCCACAATACAGAACATTCCCAGGCATCTTCCTCATTTACCGTCTACAGCCACCCACCCTCTCCCCCCCCCCATCCCTAAGCCCTATCAACTACCAACCTGCTCTGCATTTCTACAGTTTTATTTCAAGAATGTTCTAGAAATGGAATCACACAGTATGGAATCATTGGGAGTACCTTTTTTTTTTCCATTCTGCATAGGTCCCTAGAAATTGATCCAAATAGTTGTGTGTATCAACATAATGCTTGATGACCAAGATGCATTGTGAGACATACATAGTCAGGGACTTTGTCATTGGGTGATGGCCCCCTTAGGGGTACAGTCTGTATGCTTAGGGGCCATGATGAACAGAGCAAGACACAATTAGGTCAAGCACCAGGGAAGATGATCCTGTCTAGGGACACCATAAACCCTAGAGGGTACTGCTCTCATAAACCACTACAGCGCTATGACAGTTATGACGTCACTAGGCACTAGGAATTTGGGCAGCGCTGTCATCTATAAAGTCTGCTGTTGATCAAAACACCTGTGATGCATGACTGCGGTTCATTTCTCTTTCTTGCTAAGTAGCATTCCATGGCACGGATGTGTTGCAATCTGTTTAGCCATTCATTTGTTTGAGGACATCTGGCTTGTTTCCAGCTAGAGGCTACCACCAATTAAGTTCATATATAAACATTTGTTTGTGTGTGGTGATAAGCTCATTTCTCTGTGGTAAATGCCCAGGACTCATTTTCTGGGTCTCGTGATGATTGCCTGCTTAGTTGAAGATAATTGCATGCTTAGCAGAGCACCTTTTCAAATTCTTCTCTATAACTACTACTTACACACTTCTGAGAGTGCTCCAAGTGAGCAAGCGAGCAGAAGCAGAAACTGGGAGCAGGAGGAAATCATAGAGTTAAGTTGCTGCCAAAATATCCACCCTGTGTCTATATCAGATGGTAAAGTCAAACCAGAAGCAAAGCCAAATATGGTGGGCAGAACAATGGCCCCTAAAGATGCCCAGACCCTAACCCTGAGAACTTGCAAATAGAGGGAATTATGCCAAGTAAAATAAGCCAAACAGAGAAGGACAAACACCATATGATTTCACTCACATGAACAGATGAAGTAAATAAAACAAAAATAAACATTTGGACTATATGATCAATTAGTGGTTATCAGAAGGGAAGGAGGAGGGGGTGGGTAAATCAGAATCCGCAAACGGGAACAATGGTACAGAGAAGGAAAGACTTGGACTTCTAGGGGTGGCCTTAATGTTGTATGTACACATTGCTGATTCTCAACAATGAGCACCTGAAATTTGTATGTTAGATGCAATGTTATTCCAACAAAGACTTTTAAAAAAACTGAATATATTAAGGTCCATGGCAAAGAAGAATGAAGGTTGCAGATGGAATTAAGGTTACTCATCAGCTGACCCGGAGATGGAGCAGTGTCTCAGGTGATCACAGGATCCTTGAGAGTAGTCAAGGCAGAAGAGAAGGGTCAGAGAACCTGTGACCATGGCATAAGGGCCCCCAGGAGATTCAGTGTTGCTGGTTTTAAAGATGGGGGAAGAAGGCCCTGAGCCAGGGAACATAGGCAGCTGCTAGAAGCTGAAAAATGCCAGAGCCAGGTTTTCCCCTAGAGTCTCCCGAAAGCAGCACAGTTCTGGGTTTTTACGTCAGCAATTCCTGTCAGACCTGTGACCCACAGACCTGGAAGATGATGAATTCTTCTTATTTTAAGCCACCAAATTTACTGTAACTTGTTATAGCAGCAAATAGAAAACCAATGCACCAAGTGACCCCTAAGTGAGTTTCAGTCTTTGGAATTTACCACTGCCGATCCTGAGTCCAGCTGCTTATGAGGAGAGAGGCGAGAACATGGGGCCTTTCTCACGCTGGCTTCCAGACCCAGGCTTCCTCTGTGTCTCTGTGCATGTTCTGATGTGTAGTTAATATAAATGTTCATATTACATTTCCTTGACAATTAACCTACCTCCTCCATCGCCGTATTTTAGCCTGAGGAATCCTCTTTAGAAGCCAACCAGAGGTCTTCTGTGATCTGAGTGGTGGGCTGAGCCTCCCTATCATTTTTTTGGAGACCCAGCAGGCAAGATGCATCGGCACCAATTCTGCAAGAGCACGAGGCAGTGACTTGGGAGATGGGTTTCCATCTCCTTCTTGAAGAAGCATCAGTTGGCTCTTCCAGGCACAGTTAATGGAACAGTCTTCAGAAACAGTCCACAGACTCTTAGTTTCTGTTTTTAGGGCTGCAAAATTCCAATAAAAGTTAAATAAATCCTTTTTGACCTTAAGAAGTCATGGTGAAGAATTTACTCTCTCTTAAATATGTGCAGTGAATTTAATACTTTTTTATTATAAAAGCAACGCATGGCCACTGTAGAACTTTGAAAAAAAACACAAAGAAAATAAAACTCATATTCTGTGTGTGTACATAAATATTTTAAGATAATCAGCATATTACTACGCCTAATTGTATCTAACCTGCTTTCTCGATATCTTAAGAAGACATGAACATTCTCTCTTGTCACTTATGTCAATCTTCTGCAACATCATTTTTCATAGTAAACGGCATTTCATCACATGAGTGTGTTGTGACTTATTAGACCCAACCTTCATGGTTGGCTACTTAGCCTGCTTCTAATTTTAACTGCTTCAAACTATCCTCTGAAAAAGTATTGCATGTTGAGTCCTCATCTATAATTCACTACAAAGGAAAAAGTTATCAAACGTAAAGTGAGCCATAGGCGTGCTTATTTCATGATGATTTGACAAGCAGCTAATTGACATCCTTTGAAGCTTAGAAGTATGATAGGAGCAAGGAGAGAAATTGAAGGAAACTACAGAAACTCAAAGAAAGCCTGAAGCTGGTGTTGTTTCAGGGGGTTGGAGACATGAGGACATCAACCAGCTAAATTTGTTGAGTCTAAAATGCATGCAGCATGAGATGCACCATTTAGTCTAGGTCCTACTAAGAAGGGAAGAAGTTGCCAATCATCAGATGATGCCAGCACGAGTCAAAAGCACGCAAGTGGTTCCAAAGACCACAAGCACAAGGAAGAAAGTGCTAATAACAGATACCGAGCTGGGCCGGAAGGGAGTCAGCCAATGGCCAAGAACATTGAGTGTGGCTGTCCTATGTCTGGGATGAAAAGCAAGCTGACCTCCCTGGGGAGCAGCAGGCTGGGGCTGCCAAATGGCGACTGTCTTATTGGACTGCTTGTTATCCCAAAATGCTCACGTCTTGAGACGTGTACCTTATGCTACTGTCACTCTCAACTACTCAGAGCTCCCTGACTTCACTGGGCCATTTCATCCTTCTGTGCCTCTTCAAAAACAGCTCTCCCTGCCTGGTGCACCCATATCCATCCAGAAAATACAACTCAAGCCTTGCCTTGTTGAGGAGACCTTCCTTGACCTCCCCCCAAGGGGAAGATGGAATCTCTAGAGCCAAGGGAGCAGATCACTCCTCCCTCAGACCTACCATTGACTTGGCACCCCAGCTCCTGTGCCAACTACAGCCCTCTCCCTTACAAGCTGGGTGAAGACAGAACCCCAAATTGGGCCTTCACTTGGAATGGAGCCTCTCAGAGCTGGAATCTTGCCTGAATGTCAAACCAGGTTTTCACCATCTAGAAACAACAGGCTTAACCTGAAATGCTTAGCTTTTAACTTTGTAAAGATGGTAAAAGGATGTGATGGGACAGGCAGAGACCAAACTCTTGCAATGAATTATATGTATATTTTCTAAAAAGCCCACTTCATCCTATCCAATGAAGGGCTGAGGCGGGTGTTCTTATATCATCGGCCAGCTTTTCCTCCCTCTGAAGCAGCAAGAGTCTCAACTTTTGGGAGCAGGCTGTTCAGGCTTGGCCTGTCCTCCATGCCGGGCTCACAGTTCCATCCTTACATCTGCACCCCCCAGCTGACTCCACACCTCCAGTTGTCACTTGCTGAAGCTCAAATTGCTCAGAATGTAAAAAAAAAAAAACAGCTTTTGCATGAAGCATGCAAATCCCTTGGGCCTGCTCCTATAGCAAAGCAACTCTCTCTCTCTCTAATCCAGGCATTAAAATCTCAGACTCCCAGCGTCCTCTGCTGCCAGGCTGGGAAGATCACTTCAAATTCCTTTTGGCGGGAAAGGAAAGTTCCTATTGGAGACTTGGTTGGAAATGGATCAGATGCTCATTCTTCAGAAACCATAGCAATTCAGGAGATTTCCTCTGTAACTCTTTTATGCCCATGTGCTTGTGGACATCACTCATCTTAATCACACTGTATCTTAAGTACCTGAGGGGAGCTCCTGGAGGCCTGAAGCCCTGACTTATTTTGGAATGCACGGTGCCAACAATATTCAATAAATATGTATTTAAATGAATGAATAGCGAGTGCAGGATATAATCTATGATCTCATGGAGAATCCTGGGGCATTGCTAGTTCATCAGGGGGGTGGATCGTGCTCCCTAATCCCCTCCACTACACCATCCTCATACTATCACCTGTCATTGCAGCTCTTTCTCTTTGTCCACTGGTTTCTTTCTTTCTCTGTTCCCTCTTTTGATGTCCCTTATTCCATTCCTTCCCTCCACATTCTCCCACAAAGCACATAAGGCTTAAGCCAGCAAACTATCTACCTACTTAAAGTTTGTTCCTGAATGACTTCAGACTCTAGTAAAGCTTCTTAGAGCAGTTTAACAACTGAAGAGAGATTATACAGACAATATAGGAAAGCAAGAACCCAGGACCAAACAAGAGGAAAGGCAAAGGGCTCCAGGTTAAGGATTGTGGAGAGCCTGTTCTCAGCTACAGCTCCTCATTTCCTCAGACAGCCATCCCCACAGTTATCTGGAGTCTGCTCCGTTGGCCTTGTGGCGATGTGTCTCACCACCACTCCTACGGTCTTCGTTCTTCCCCTCGGAAAACATTTCCTGGGTCCATGATCTAGGGCTTTACCTTCTGAAGGCAGGTCCTCTGTAACCAGGGCTAAGACCAAAGTCCGCTATAGGTGGTGCCCCCTGGAGGGGGGTTGCTGATGAGGATAGACAGCCTCAGGGAAAATGCTAAAAAGGTATTACAGTTCAGGGTGGAGACTCTGGTAAGAAATAAAATGGACAGAAGAAGGAGTGAGTCGCCATGATGTAGAAGAGGACATCCAGTGGCTGGAGAGATGCAGCCGCCATGATTGAAACTTTGGAAATCAGCCGCCGGGAGCTTTTGAGTGGCCAGGATGTAGAGTTTTGGACTGAGCATTTTTGGAATCTTCAGTGACTTTGAGGCCAGTGACTTTGGCCCCACTGCACCAATCTTCAACAGGAAAAGCTTAAAGGCTCTACAAGTAGCCAAGCAACAGAAACTGCTTCCAGTTATGTTTTTACTGCAGCTGCAGAAAGAAGGCAAAGGCCCAGAGAGGGTGCCTTGCTATAATGCATGAGTGCAGTCTATTGGGCTGTCTGGCCGATGTAGCTGCTGTGTTCAGCATTGCTGGCCTGGTGCTGTGCTGGGGCACGACAGCAGCTCTGGGAGCATCTCCAGTTGTGTCCAGTGTTGTACTCATGAATTGGAACCTGGCCTACAGTCTGCTTGCTGCTTGACTGCAGAGGCAGGAAGACGCCATCTTGGACACATGGCCTATTGTTTAGAAGAGAAGTTCCACGTCCTCAGTGGTGGGAAGACACTGCCTTTGTAGTTTCTTATTTGGGACTTAAAGGACTAGACATTGCTTTAAGTAAGATGAACGGCCATATCTTGGCCTCAGTAACTCTTCATTTTTCCCTGTTTGTTAAATAAATCCCATTATTGTTGTTCGCTAAGTCTGAGTAATCTTGCAATTGTGCACACAGGTGCAGACCTAGGATAGGGACTGGTAAACAATTTGGACAGTGCCCTTGGCCGGTTTTAGTGGCCTCTCCTGCCTAGTATCACTACCCCATGCCAATCACCAGGCTAGTCAGTCAGGATGGACAGGCAAGTTATGTTCTGTAACAAACAAGCCCCGAGCCTCAGAGGTTTGTCTTATCCCACATGCACGTAGCAAATCTGCTATAATGCCCCATCTCTCCTCCCTCCATGTTGCTGGGGGACCATCATCTCCAACACTATCAGTGACAGTAGTTGAAAGGGGAAGGGCATGGTGAATACTGAGCTCATGCCAGCTCTTAAAATCTCCACCAGGAAGGGAGACATCACGTTCCACTGGTCAAGCAGGTCATTGAGGCAGTCTGGAGTCCAGTGAGGAAGGAAGGAGGACTCCACTCAGCATGTGAACAGCCCTCAGGACCTCTGCCTCCATGGAGCTGGGGCTCAACCATTCTAGTTGACAGGAAGAAAACTCCCATCTACCTGCCCCTTTGGGTAGGGATAAAGAGAAGATCCTTGTTCTACAGACAGTGGGAGAAGCATGAATATGCATAAGTAGAAGCACGTGAGCACTGACTTGATCTACACTAGAGAAAGATGTATCCAGGGGAGAAGCCCAGGAGCCTGAGTGGGCGCAGAAGCCTGGACCCCCTTTGGGGCAGGGAATAGAATCCATGGGGAGAATCTGTAGCAAGAGGAGGGAGTAAAAGAATATGGCAGCCACCAAAAGGAAATGGGACCCTTTGAAGAGGACATTTAGAAGGTTCTGTTGTATGGGACGAATATACCTTCTTTTGGGCACCTACTGCTTTAGGACTTGATTCACAAGTTTTGAAAGGAGCAGTATGCTGAGCTGGCCTCAGGGAGAACAGAAGGCAAGGCCAGAGGCTGACAAGGAGCCCAATTACTGTCTGCAGGCCAGAGTCAAGTTTATTTTGTTTTGTTTTTCTGACCTGGCTGCAACAAACCTACCTTTTGTCCTCTGCTGTGACCCAGCACCTCTCCAGGGGTACACACCTGCTCTACCCCCTCACCCCATGGGTCCCCTCCCCTATGTCTTGTCTCACCCACCTCCAAAACCTTGCTGTCCCCTTCCCACCTCTCCACCTCTCCACACCTCCCCACTCTTCAAGCTACATCACAGAGGCCACCAAAGCCCTTCAACCACTAAGATAAGGTTCTCACTCCTCTCCACAACACAGCGGCCCCCTTAGTCAGGACGGCACGTAGTGAAGCTGCTGGTTACAGGCTGTTTCCCCTAAAAGATTGTGAGACCTCTTGAGAGTAGAGAATCATTTCTACTTAACTTTTTATCGGCAGCTCCTATCATAAGGCTTAATATGAACTAACAAGCACAGTGATGTTCAGTGGTAGTGAGTGTGACAATGACATCCAGCAAGTCCTATGGGTTTAGCCGTATGCTAAGGGCTTCAGTGACCTTCCTGGTGAGTATTATTACTTTCACTTTGCAAGTTAAAAAAAAAAAATGGCAGTCCAGAAAGGATAAGCAGCCAACTTGAAAATCACACAGCTCTGGCTTCAGACCAACCTCGGCTTGAACACCTCCCTCCTCACTTAACTCCACTGGGCAATTCCTTCTCCAAAGTTCTGAACATTTATTACACTGGTCAACAGTGAGATCATTACTGACTTACAAAGACCCTAATCTGGGTCTCCCTGGTGGCACAGCGGTTAAGCGCCGTACTGTGGAGCTGTTGGCAGTGGCGACGCAAGTTCGATGCCCAGCCGGGGAGATTCCCACATGACATTGCAGACCTCTCCTGCCAGCCCGCGGCCCCGCTCAGCAGTGTATTTCCATCAATATGACTGTTTTGCTCCCCACTCCGTCTCTGGTGAACCCTCTCGCCACCCCACGACTCTGGCCTGCACCTCAGCTTGTAAGCATAAAAAAATAAATCTTTAAAAAAAAAAAAGACTCTAATCTGTAGTATCTTGGTGTGCTGAACATGAATATAACCCTGAAAATTGTTTATTAGCTCTCGTTTTGAAGATATTTCATATAATTCATTTTATCTGTTTCACCGTGTAAATTTATCCAGTAGGACTGCAACAACATCCTAAATCAGCCTAGAATGATGTTATATTGCATCGCATTGCATGATACCATCATGCACACATCATCTAGAGTTGATTGCATCATTTTCTGATGCAATGTAATACTATTGCCAAGCAGCTGCTGAAGTAAGCTGACATCAGCAGTGCACTCTAGAAAGCCCTGTCGGAAAGGTTGAACACTGAAAAGATTTCAGACTTTGTGCGAGACAGTTTAAGCTCTTGTTCCATAGAACTGTTATTATTTTATCCATTTAGGCACAATACAGAACAGTCATGCCTCGAAAGTGCGTTAATAGTGTGGACGATTTCTGCTCTATTTGTGGGGAAGTGACATTTGCCAACCAGAAGAAAAGTATCACTTCTCAAGTGAAGAAGGCTTATCATCTTGACTTTGGATGCAAGGTTAGTGACCAAGACAAGCATTGGGCCCCATATACATGCTGTGCTACATGGACAACACAGCTTTCACAGTGGTGAAATGGCAAAAGACCATCAATGCCTTTTGCAGTCCCCATGGTGTGAAGACAGCCAAGCAACCACATAAAAGACTGTTACTTCTGCTTGGTTCCTCCTCTTTCTGGGGGAATAACAAAGCAAAAGAGGTCGAAATAGGCTACCCGAACATTCCATCTACATTGAGACCAGTTCCACATGGTGAGGGACTTCCTATTCCAGAACCTCCACCAGAATACTCTCTTGATTCATCTGATGAGGACAAGGGTGAGCCAACCTGTTCTTGTCCTGTTCAATAAGCATGCAGTCATCCAGATTTTCACTGTGGTGCCTCATCAACCCCACACAGACTAACACAGGAAGAACTAAATGACCTGGTTCGTGATTTGGACTTCTCCAAGAACAAGGCAGAATTGCTAGGATCAAGACTCAAACAACGGAATCTTCTAGAAGAAGATGTCACAATTACTTTCTATCGAAAGAGCCACCAGCAGTTGGAGCCTTTCTTCAGAAAGGAAAGTACTCTGGTACTCTGGTACAGGAATGCCTTAGAAATCACTCATGACCCACAAGAATGAAGACTATTTCTAGACTATTTGAAACTGAGTCTTAAGGCTGTGCTTTTGCACAATGGAAACCGTCTTCCATCTATTCTATTCCTGAACAGCTGTACAAGAGACAAGTGAAGAAATCTAAGAAGTAGTCTGTGACTTGATTTTTTACAGGTATTAACCGTAGGCCTATTACTATTGGCATGATGTGAACATGATGTGAACATCCACGCATTGCAGATTACCAAAAAAACTAGAGCCAAAATTAGAATTTGACTCATATTTATGTGGAGCACATACAAATTGATAGGAAATGACTAATTTTATTTCAGTAACATGACTTTTATAAAATTTGTTGACCAGTGTTACTTAATGATGGGGCTGAGCTTTCAACTTATGTTCTTTCTAACACCAACACAATTGCGCTCTCAAACGAGGTATTTGGGCAGGGTCCATCTGAAAGTTCACAGAACTACTGTCCTTTGCCCCCAGGGCACAACATTTCCAGCCTCCAAAGGGCAGGGTGTAGCCATGAAAAGAGCCACTAGGAAGACTAGTGACTTCCAGAAGTAGGACCCCCCCCCCCACCTCAGGCAATGGCACCCTGAGCAAGAACAGGTTTTCATTGTGCTAGGGCTTTGAAATGTGGGTTCCAACTGCTAAGACAGCTAAGCTGCCTGGCTTAAACAGGGTTCCATAGGAGAGGGACTGTAAAGCCCTAGCTGGAGTGAGGTGGAGTGAGGTGGCCAGAGCTGTGGTATATCTGCAGGGACAGGGGAGGGGCTCCAGGTGTGCATAAAGGCCTGACATTCATTCATCCTGTGGTTCCTGTACCTCAAGCAAGGCAGGGTGCTGACTAGTTTGAATGCAGGAGCTGGACAGATGAAGGAGAGGACGGAGGTAGCTGAGCTAGGCCAGTGGGAGCAGGGAGAGACAGGAGGTGGTCCTCTGAGAATCCCAGGGCTGGGTGACCTCTGTTTACAAGGCCCAACTTCAGAAACTGAGGGTAGCTGGAAAGAGGGAAGGAGTTAAGACTCCTGACCCAGGAAGTGGCAGCCAGGTGTGAGAGAAAGCCTGTGTGGCAAGCTGGCCAGGCTGGCAGCCTGGGCAGCCCCGAGGCTTCATCTGAGATCTGCTGAGTTCTTTCTCAAGCAGCACTGAAACATGAGCTGGCATTGTGTCCTGGCAGCTGCTTGCCCACTGCCCACTCTCTTTGTCCTTTTCCTTTCTCTGAACTCTCCTCTCCCTGCCACCACCCTCCTACTCTTAAGTCACCGAATGAAGGAGAGAGTGACAGTCCCCTGGGGCAAAAAACACCCTCAACCTGCAAGCCAAGGAGACTGTCCCTGAGCCCACCCACACATTCTGCCCTGCCTATTTGCATGTCAATACCCATAATGCTCTGCAGGTCCATGCCAGACCCATTAGGTATCAGGGAGCCCTTGCCAGTGTCTGGAGCCTGGAGTTGGCAGAGCTAGGTGTCCCTCGGAGGGCAATGCATTTGCTTTCACGCCAGCTGAAATTGGGAATGAGCTGCTCCGCCTGCAGCCGCAGAGCCCTTGACAGAGTTTGGTTAGCATAGTTCAAATTGGCACCAGGCAAAAAGAAACCCAGAGGCACTAAGAAACCATGTTTAGAGCCATGTGACCAGCTCCAAGGCTCCCACACCGCTCACCAAGTCCATCCACCAACGCAGGCCCCTCACACGCCAGCCCAGACCAGCCCTCGACCCCAGAAGGCGGCCTCTCTTTGCCATTGCAGCTGCAGGACAACTTTACAAAACCCAGATTTGGAGAGTTTTCCTACCCCTTCCATAATGTCAGGGTGCAACCACTTCCTCTTTGAGTTCAGAGAGGGCAAGACAACTTGCCAAAAACTACACAGGCGTGATGAAGCCCCGGCTCCATCCCAGCGTCTTGGATATCCCCCAAACTGCTGCTTGAGAAGCATCAGTGCCCAGTTCCAGAGAGCAATTTGGGAAAGGCCAACTTCTCCTGGCCAGGGAAGGAAGAGAAGCCCACACCAGGTGGGGACAAGCAACAGGAAAATATCTGGGAGAAAAACCAGAAGGGGAGCTAATGAAACTGTCTGTGGAAGGTGGGCAGGGAGGATAGAAAGAAGGAAAACACGACTGCCATGTTCTGCTTCACCCCAAAAGGGGCCGCTTTTGTGCACAGCGGTCTCAAAATACCAGCTCCTGCCCCCACAGGCATGGAAAGAGCCATCCCTGACTCAGACACAGTTCATAACCCTATTCATACAGCCTGGTAACCTGACGTGTGACATGGGTCTAGCACCACGGTGGCAATGAGGACCTTTGCCAGGAAAGATGTGGCCTCAGCAAGGTGAGACCAATGTGGCTGGCAAGCGCCTCTCCCCTGCTACCTGCAGGCCTGCTTTCTGGGCATCAGGACAGGTCTCCGGGTCAGCTGTGCTCCTCGTCAGGGCTGCGACGGACCCACAGCACCGGAGGGAAAGTGGACTTGGAGCCACGCCACTAGATTCAGGAGCTGACACTGCTGCCTTCCAGCCTGCGGGCCTTGGGCCAAGGTCCTTATCTTCATGCCTCAATTTCCCCATGTGCAAAATGGAGCTGAGAACAGAACTCCCTCAGAGAGCAGAGGCGAAGAGTGAAGGAGTGAACACGTAATGTTCTTAGCACACTGTCTGACACACATCAAGCCCTCAATAAACACCAGCCATTGTTGTCACTGCAGCTGGCCACACACGTTAGCCAAGGTCACTGCCAAGCTTAAGGAAGCAGCAACCAGTGGCCACAGAACTGAGAAAAGTTAAATGGTTTTTACAGGAAGCTAGACCACAAATTTGGCCTCTCGGCATGGGGCTCCAAGAAGTAAGTAGAAGAAATCGAGCACTTATAACACATGTAGGCCAAGGGATAAATGATTATTGGAATGGTGATTGGCTAGTAAATTAAGAGAATTTCAGATTAAAACATCGATATGAAAGTTCTGCTCCTGTTCTCTGCTCAGAGCCATGGGGCAGAGGACAGGTAAGTGGAAGGAGGGCCAGAGAGACCTCTGAGACATTGCTGTGGCCCCAGAGCAGAAAGGCAGGGGTCCTACCACGAGTCAGCGCAATCCAGCTTCTGGAGAAAGGTGACACATGGCCATGGGTGTTTCACAACCTCGACACCACCCTGTCCTCGGAATCTTCCCACCTGCCCTCCCCCACCCCAACCCTCAGGGTGGGGTCCAAGACAGAGGGATTTGGAAGGCTGAGCCCCAAGTCCCAGGAAAACTCCTTTCTCTGTTCCCCAGGATTAGAAGATTAGGAGGAGAACAAAAGAGCAATTCACCAGTGGATTCTGCAATTCTCCCACGTCCGACTCAGCAGCCACTGAGTTCCCACCATCTCAAGTGGCTAGGGAGAGGGCTGAGCCCAGCTGACTGGGTCTGCACAGACGCCACTCCCAGAGGCCCTAAAGAAAGGCCTTCCATGCCTGTCGCTTTTGGGAGAAGGGAGCGTGTGTGTGTGCGTGTGTGTGTGTGTGTGTGTGTGTGTGTGTGTGTGTGTAGGTTGCTTCGGGGGAAATCAGAAATAAGGAAGATAGGTAATGCACCAGAAAATCTCCCACAGATCTTCTGTCTAGAAAAAGAAAAAAACTGGTTCCCACCCACTTTTCTTAAATCCAGGAGACAGTGACCCAGGAAGATGACAGCTGGGTGACTGTCCTGCCTGGCCCCACTTCCAACAGATTCACACACCAATAAAGAGGTATTCTAGGACCTTTAGAAAACTAAAGGAGAAAAATCTTACCCACAATTTTATCATAAGTATCATTTTGGTGTACCCTTCCTGGTTTTCCCCCCATGTATCTTTTAACCATATAGGATTATCATCATCAAATTCAGGTTTTCTGGGTCCTGCTGTACCTTCTTTTTCTTAGCATTAACCCCCAATATTTTTCCATGTTGCCATACATTCATCCCACTCAGCCTTCATATAGGATGGGATCCAGTCTGAGGACTGGATGTTGAAGGGGTTCAAGATGCTTCACAAAGGGGAAGGGAAGACTAAAGGAAATCCAGGCACCACGTGAAAACTCCTCATGTGCCCATCCAAGTACAGTCCGGAAGGCAGTCTTTTCAGTGGCTTTTTGGGCCAAATAAAATAAGAAGAAAGCAATGAAAACTGAAACTGTCAGGGAAATTTTGCTGACTTAAGATAATTGTACTCTAAAGTGGATTAAAGTTCCCTGGATCTTTCTGCCCAGGATAAATTGTGGTCAGTTCTTTCTAGATGCCAAGAGATGCACAAAATGTGGCTTCTCCCCTCAAAAGTATTCAGCATTTGAGCATTCTTAATGAATCATTTCTTCAACTCTTTCTTTCCTCTGTGAAATTCACATACATTCTCATTTCCTAGAACCACAGCCTCCTACCTCTTAACCAAACACAGTCTCTCTTCCTTATTTTCTCCAGATTAAGTATGTTCCAAATAGGTGGCCTTGAGGAAATCCTAAAAATATCACTTTTCCTGTGGAATTGGGGATTTGCTGGCAAGTCTGACTTTTCGCAAGGGCTGGTCTATCCTGTTTCTGTCAGTACTTAACTTCTACCTTCTTAGTCTCTAGAGAGAGATGCCAGAATTGGCCTCAATGTGATGTCTGAAGTGTTGACTAAACAAAGAAGAGATGGTTCTCAGATGGGGCAGGTATTGCTTTGTTGAAGGGAGAACTCCTGAAGAGGGAGGGCCATGTAGGGCCTTGTAGGGCCAGTAGTAGGGGGAACTAGAAAACTGTCCAGCCTTAGCTGCTGGGAGGGTCAAAACATCCTGTCACTCAACTCCCTTTTCTGGTCCATTGAGCAGGTGGGAGCACTGAGCAAGAGAGAAGGGCAGTTTTCCTTGCTCTTCGGCTTCCAGTGAAGTGTCAATTGCCACCAGTGGGGCCCCAAAAGACCCCAGTTCCATGGCGTCCTCAAGGAGCTACGTACCAGCTGCTTTCACAGGTTTGCCATGGCCCAAGAGCTTGGGGAAAGAATAAAGGTGTGAAAGGAACATTAAAAAAAAGTAAAAGCAAGTGATCACAGATGAGAAGAAAAGCAATTCTCCTCCCAGGGTAAGTGGGCTAGGTCTCAAGTGAGGGAGGAAGAACAACTTTTCAGGATTATGCAGTTACCGCTGGACGTTTTGAGAAGTGACTGAAATATCCATGATGGGTGTCCTGTCTCCGCCTTCTTTGGAAAACGCGTGGCTAACTCAGCTTCCGCTTTCAGCGGCCGAGTTCTCAGACCCTCTTGGGCTGCTCAGGGGCAAGTGCGGAGCGGGGACAGAATGAGGGTGAAGCCAGACAGAGGCGCCATGAAAGCTCAAGGCAGAGACACTGAGAGAAGCGGCTCATCTCCAGTCCACAGGGCAGCCCAGACTCCAGTGCAGAAGCAGCTGTCACGAGCCCTAGAGTTGACAAGTGAGACTCGATACCGTGGGGAGGAGCCGATGATTCTGTCAACTAATATTTTTTAGTTATAACATACCAAGTGTTGGAAAAGGGACCTCAAAGTTATTCTCAAAAATTGTCCTTTTGTAGATGAAGGCATCCAGTCATCAGCCTGAATACCCCACGTCATACGGCCAAGGCCAGAGCTGCAGCCAGTCTGCTGAATCCAGCCCTCAGGTCCTCTGCCCATGGTTGTGGTCACACGGGCCGCGCATGAGCCCTCCTGTCTCGCAGGACACTCAGCTCCCGCACACAGAGCCAGGATGCACCCCCTTTGGAGTGGCGGTCCTTCCCATCAGGGCTGCCTTGGTTCTACTGCATCGTCCCAGAAAACGCAACTGGTAGAGACAGCACATCGAGCAGCAGCTCTCTAGGGAGAGCCTTAGGAAAGGCAGAAATGCCTGAGAGATAGGGAGAAAGCTAAGACCTCAAATCCTCGGGGTGGGACATGTTAAAGGTGTAAAGTGACACTGGAGGAAAAGCCAAGGACGGTTCAGTACAGGCAAAACATGCAGGCATTTGTGCTCTGAGCTCCCCCCTCTCCTCTCTGCTTCTTCCCCTCCTCCACATCAAGATCTTCTTCATAGTGATGTTTTCTTTCAGGCAAGGCTCTAATTAGCACATCCTCAGAGAGGTGAACCTAACTGAAAATTCTCGCAGGCAGTTTCCCTAAAATCTCACATCTGAAGGGCTCAAGACAGAATACCGCCAACCCAGTCTGGAAAAAAACAATGCTTAATCTAGAAGCCACGTGACAGATGTCATCATCACCATCATCTACACTGAAGACCAAGATGTCAATGCCAGCCCTCCGCAGCCTACCTCGCGTGTGGCAAGAACTCAGGCAAGGCCGTAGCTCAGGACTTACCCAGCTCCGCAGTCCTCTCAAGAGCATGGACTAGGCAGGTATTTGTGGGGTCAAAGGTTATTCATGCCTATGCCCTTTCAGAATATGCTGTCACAGTCTTCACCTGGGACCCCCCTCTGGTCACCCCAGGTTTTGGAACCATATCCCTTCCAAAAGGTCATTATCCCTTCTCTCCTGGAACTCAGGCACAGCCAAGGTGGGACGACACTCCCCTCTTCTCTTCCTTGGCCATCAAAATACTCGCACAACAAACTGTTGCAGTTACATGCAGATTTCTTAGTTGAAGACTTAGGGGAAAATGAAAAGGGAAGATCATTCTGGCTGGACAAACTGAGTGAGCTGTGAACATGGAGTCTCTCTCACTCTCAGCCCGCAAGGGAGGCATCTGATGTTTAGGCTTTCACCAGGAAGGGGGTCTTGCCTGTGCAGGGCGCCATATTGCACAACTCCCAGGAGCATTGTTCACACAACTATTGTGGCTGCCCCAGCATCCTGCAGGGCATGACCAACATGGCTGTCAGGCAGCTTTGCCTCACCCCCAAATTGGCCCACCTGCACTAAGGTCACTGGCAAGGCCTCCAGCACCCACTTGTTCAAATGCTCCTTCAGGAACCCTCCTCTCCTGTTCCTGCAAGAGGTCTCGGGCCCCGAATCACTCCTATGTTCCACTGTCTCGTGTCGAGCTATCGATGCAGCCAGAGGCTCAACCTCAGCCTGTTGGTCTTCACCCCGCAGGAGAATGGACTCCAGTCCTGTGAGCAAGCGTGAATGAGGAGTGAGCAGCAGGGGAGAAAAGGTATAATTTAAACCACAACAAGACACTGATCCCACCTTTATGGTCACTGGGTGCCCATTAGCATACAACAAACATTTAATGTGGTACTTGGTTTCTTTCAGGCACTCTCCTTTGGGCAGCCATATCCCCAATACAGCTGCACTGGGGTTTACCTGCTTCTCCATCAAATCGAAAGACTAATAAAACTTGGCAGAACTCCCCAGACAGCAGTCTCCCTCCAACCCATGCATTATCAACGGGTGGTACAATTGTGAAAATTGGCTCTTGGGGGAACAAAAATATCATAGCTGTTACAATGATTTGTAGCTTCCAAAGAACCAAAGTACATGAACAGATATAGCGGGTATGGAGGAGGAGAAGAAATCAATCAAGGAAATGAATGGCTAAAAAGACTCCTTACGGGAGTAGGAAAAAAAAATTGAGAAACACTGCTCTAATAGGGGAGGGAAACAGATGGGAGAAAATTGCCAATTCTAACAGCTACAATAGTTATTATTATCGTCATCATAATCATCATCATAATTAAACACATTCTGTCTGCATGCCCTAAATTAATCCTACTAACAATCTTAACGGGTAAGTACCATTATATTCATTTAAGATGATGAAATTGAGCTTTAGGTATTGTCTAAGGCCACACAGCTAGTAACCGGCAATGGCACGATTCCAGTCAGTTCTGTCTGACTCCAGAGTCCTTGGTCTCAGCCATCCAGGGCTGACTACATCATCAGCCCAGTAGAGGGAGGTTAGCAAAGAGCAGCCTACCTCTAAATCTGACAGCTACTCCACCAACCCAGGCGTAGCTCAAGACCATGCAGGACAGGTGGGTTCTGAGAAAGGAAACAGACAAGTCTGGGGAAACTGACTGGTTTGGTTGAAGACAAGGGAGGAAGATGATGCCCCTCTTTCCCGAGTCTGCTCCTTCTCCTGCTCTTCGGAGAGGCACTGGGCATTGGGACCCGGAGCTTGGAAACTAGGGCAGAGAAGGGAGAAGCAGGGGGAATGGCCCCTGCTGTGTGCTCAGCTACTGCTGCTGAAACCCCAGGGTGGGGCTGCAGCCAAACCCAAGAGATGGGGTGACCTCTATGCAAACAGAGCTTCCCCTGGCAGAGCTTCTGCAAATATAAACATGGGCTCACCACGTGATGGGTTCAACCAGTTCATGTAAACACCAAAGGCAGAAAAAAGTTCAAGGAAAAGAATGTGTTCCAAAGGGAAGGAGCAGGGTCTGGAGTTTCGGGACTGAGAGACGAAGGTTAAGAGCTAAGAGCTCAGAACCTACCGAGTCTGCAACAGAGTCCCCGAGGCTCCCCGCAACCTGGGCATTGGGGAGCCGGGACCCTCATAGCGTGGGAAACCCTTGTCAGGCACAGCAATAGGGTATGGTTGACTTTTCTCCTAAGCCTGAAGCCCATTGGGGTAGACATCCATGGAGAAGAGAGGGTCGTCCTAAAACCAGAGGATTAGAGAGCAGGGGGCTCCCCACCGCCTGGTGCCTCCATGAAGGAAGTTGAGCTTGGGAACAGCTGGCCCGCTCGGAAGCTGGCGAATGGATAGAATGAATGCTGAAGAAACAACCCACCCTTCCTTCCTGCCCCCAGAGCTTGTTGTGCTGGCAACAAGGATGCTTTCCCCACGGCCCCAGTTATCTGTGAGAATACCAGCAGAGCCCATTGTTTTTGCAAATAATCTGCCCCTGTAAAGAGCCAGCTCACCAGAGCTTTGCAAATATCATGTCTCCTGGGCCCAAAGAGTGCTGATTACACTAGCACTCCATCTCGGCCTTGTCAAGGCAGTTGTTACCCTCAAATAAACCGGCCAAGGAAAAGGTTGGCAGCAGTACCCCATGGACAGTGGGGTACAGGAATCTCATGTTGCTCTTGTAGTCCCCCTAGCCTCTCTAGAAGAAACCCCGGAGATATAGGATGTCACTGTAGCCAAGGCAGGCAGACTCAGGTCTGAACTCTACATTGAGCCAAGAAGACTGTGGGTACCACTCCAAGCCACACTGCAGAGGTGGGGTTCATTCAAGCAGGCATTTTCTCTTGGTGGCTCAGCTTCCCACCTGGGAGCTAAAATGGTCCCAAAACTCAGTTCAGCACAGGGATGGTAGAAGAACAAGGGAGGGAGACAGAGCCTCAAAAGCATGGCTGGGAAGGGGCTGGAAGAAGTTGAGAGGCCATAAAAGAAGGGAATAAAAGAAGGGAATAAGGGCAGGTGGGTTTCAGTATTTGTAACAACTTCTGTGTACCTCATCGCACACATGTACTTAGAGCACATGTAGGCATGAGGAATATCATATGAGCAAATCAACAATACATAAGTCCTATAACATCAGAAGCCATTTGGGGCAACCCAGTTTAGTGGACTCATCGTCCCTCCTACTTCTGTGCAGCCTTGGACAAGTAACATGGTTTTTTGTACCTGAGTTTTAAAGTGGGATTAGCAGTACACATCTTTTGGAGTAGGGATGAGAATTAAATGAGCCCATATTTGGGAAGCACTTAGTGCATCTGTGGCATTTTTAACAAATAAGGCTCAAATGAATCGGCCCAGAAATTCACCCTTTCAGTTTTCCCTCCATTCATTCATTTATTCAATAGTTACTGGGTGCCTACCGCATGTCAAGCTCTGTGCTAATAATGCAGCTATAAAGGCAAGCAAAACAACCATGGCCTGCCCACTTTGGGGGCTTAGAGTCTAAATGTCAGCTCTTTTGATGAGATTTACCTCCATGCACTTCCAAATCTCTGTCAGGTTAAACCAGCCCAACCTAAATCAAACCTTGCCTAGGGGCACCGGACCCTGAATGTAGGGTCTGAAAGGGAAATTGCTCCTTCTTTGACAGCTGTGGGGTCCAGGAGCAATGCTTGTGGAGTCCCCAGAATAAGCCCAGTGCTCAGAATGCAGGGGGCACAAACCCAGGCTCAACTGGGGGACAGGTGTAGCAGCTTGCTGACTCCACAGCCACTCTACTTTCCAGCAGGCTTCCCTCTATTGCACAGGCCAAAACTCAAAAGAACATTGCTGAGACACCCAAGCAGTTAACTTGGAACCTTTTAACCAGAAATACTCATTCGAGAGTTTGATTTGGCATCAAGTTATGAGGGAAGAGAGGTTCAGTTTGGGATGTCCATTCAACTGAACAGACTGGAGCATAGGCAGGCAGGCCACAGAGACCAACTTGGCCGTGGCCTCCTGATTCGGTAGGCAGCCCTGTCACTGCAGAAGAGACAGCAGCTCTCCTAGGGGCCCAGTTCTGCAGTAGTTTAGGAAGTCATTCCTGGAAGCTCAGTCTAGAATCTTTTTCTGCAGCCCTCCCTGATAGTCCATATATCTACGGATATATAAGTCCCTCCAGCCTACACTTGCTGGAATGAATTCCATTGTTGACAACTAGGAGTGAGAGAAATTCCACAGAGCTGTCAACCCTACAGACATAGTTATTGTTAAACCAAGGGCTAAGCCTAGTGACAAGACTATATTCCCTAAAGCACTGAGAAGGAAGAGACACATGTTTATCATCTGCCAGCACCAACAGCAAGACCAGGTGTGAGAGTCAACAAATTCCTCCTGGGCACTTTTCTTTGTAGAAAATATTCCCCATTCAGCAAGGAGAGAATGGGCAGCCTAGTACAGGGGCCTCCCTGGTGGTAAAATGGGTTAAGTCTCAGACTGTGAAACTATCGCAGCCACAGCAGCACAAGTTTGATCCCTGGCCAGGGAGCTTCCCACACAGTGCAGCAGACCTCTCCTGCCTCGCCTGCTGCTCCCCTCAGCAGTGTATTTCAATCAATCTGACTGTTCTGCTCCCCACTCTGTCTCTGGTAAATCCTCTCACCAACCTTAGGTCTCTGGCTTACACCCCAGCTCTTGCATGCATAAATAAATAAGTCTTTAAAAAAAAAAGAATGGGCAGCCTAGTACACTATGAAGAAGTAAAGGGGACAGAGAAGGGTGTCCATATTCTTTCCCACCCCGTCTGCAGTCACAGAGGCACTCCTCTCTCTCAAACACACTAAGTGTGCCCCCGACCCAGGGCCTTTGCCCTTTCCATCCTACTGCTGGAAAGGGACTTGCAATCACATTTCCTTATTCCATTTTCATCACAGTACTAATCAATTATTTTATTGGTTTGTTTGTATGTTTATTATATTTTTTCCCACTAGAGAAAAAATTTTTTGGAGGTCAGGAATTCTGACTTTGCATATGGATCCCCAATGGTAGAACATGCGGTCACACAGTAGAGCCAAACAAATGTATCAACCAGCTAATTTGTTTCTCTTACTCCTCACACCTCCTTCCTAAGGGCAGAGGCTTTGAGTCAACCAAAAAGTACAAGTCTTTCAAGTAGGAGTTAAATCCCAAGTATTTCTTGAGAACAGAAGGGGCTCATGGGTTAAAACCTGGAGGTCAACTGCAGGGAAATCCTTCTCCCCTGAGAAATTAATAAGTTAAATCAGATGGAAATAAATTTAATCTTCCCCTTCTCCCCTTATTATCCTAATTGGTTTAATTTTGTGGCAACTTTTCAGCATTCTCACAACGGAAAGCAATTCATGTTGCGTTGGTAGTCTAGAAAGTAATTAACCTGTGGTTTTATTCTAATTCACTAACAGACACTCTCTTTGGCCTTAAGGACCCCTGAGAATGAATAAGTAAATAATGAAGATTAGAAAATGCTTTTCTCATTCCTTAAGCTTTTTTAAAAAATAAAAATTTTGATAAAAGGATTAGGCATGACAATTATTTTTTAATTTAAAAAAAAGCTACGTGATTTAGAGCACAGTGCAGAATGAAGGTAGATACAAATATCCAAACACAACTGGGCTTCTCATTTGCTGGTCTTTAACTGGCTTCCAATATTGCTGAAAGCAGCGTTGGTTTGATTCCAGAACTGAGTAAATTAAACTCGTTTTGATTACCCTAACTTGGACATAAAGTCTCCCAAGGGCTTATCCCAAGTCTTGTGTGCTTTGTGTCTGCAGAGCAGTTTTTTGTTAAAAAAAAAAAAATGCACAGAGCGCCTATCCAATTTTTATCTCTTTCTAACAAGAAAGAACTTTAGTGTCCTACTTGCAATTTATTAGCGAAAAGTCTAATTTGTCCTTTTAAGTCCTCGGGCTCTTTCCCTGCTGCTTCTCCCACTTTGCTGCCCACCAACAAGAAAGAAAGAAATCAGACAAATATTTTTCAGCTCTCACATAACCTCCCTTTGAGAATCCAACACGGAGCTATCTGTAAGTTTGCATTTAGTGCCTCCAGCACTCCCAGGAAATGTCTGTCAGGGATACAGATTGTCCTGTCTAGAAAGGCATCAATTATTGCCTCTTGACACCAGTCTTATTTTAAATAGGTGAGAATACTCTTTTCAAATGGTATAGGAAGATGTTTCTTTACTATGTCTGCACCTCACCTATTGCACCCAGATTCATCTGCAAGGTCCTTCAACAGTCTTGAAGAAAGTGACACAATAGAGACGCATAAGTACGCCCTGGTGCCAGGGGCACCTCTCTCTTCCCATCCCTTCTTTGTTCAGGACCTGCTGGTATAATACATGGGCATGGAGACATCTCCTCGTCCCAGAACTCTGAAGCTTAATCCACCTCTTGTCGAGCAGTGGCGCAAATGTTCCCAGCTGTCACCATGAGTCAGTTCACGGAACAGATGTGGACAGCTTGGTTTACAAAGGAGAGAGTAAGAGAAGGGAGGCGTGGGGGTTGGGAACATGGAAGAGAAAGGAACCTGGCTTTCAAAGGACATTCCAGGCCTATGAATTCCATGGCAGCCCTTTCTCTATCTATCTCTCTCTGCATCTGTGGTGATTCTTCATGCCCCACCACCTCGATGCCTGCTCCCCCTCCTTCTCAGCCCTTTCTTTCTTCGTGGTGGTTTCTCATGCTTGGAGAAATCTCTGAGGACCGCCTGATGCCGTGCTGTGTAGAGTACAGGAATAGTGACATATCCCCAAAGTTTGAGGCTGAGATGGGAATATGATGCTCCAAACATAAAATTTTGATTTATGATAAGAAACATATATATGTTCTGTTGTATCATTCTGTTTCTGACACTGAGTTTCCAAAACCCATGGAGTTTCCTAAGTGATGAGGGTGCTGGAGGTATTTTCTGTTATGTTTCTGAGGCAGCTTTTGGGCTATACTTAAAACTCAGAGCTGGTGACCAGGAAAACCAAGCAAGTGATCACTGGGTTAGAAATTCCAGCCCCACCATCCTGACCTCTCGAGAGTGGAGAAGAGATGAGGCCGGACCAATGAGCAATGGCCAATGGTTTCATCCGTCATGACTATGTAGTGAAGTTGCTGTAAACACCCAGAAGGACTGGGTTCAGAAGCTTCTGGGCTGATGAACACATGGAAGTGCTGGGAGAGTGTCCTCCAGGAGAGGACATGGAGCTCTGTGCCCCTGGCAAATACCTTTTTTTTAAGATTTATTTATTTATGCATACAAGAAGTGGGGAGTAGGCCAGATGTGTGTGGGGTGGGAGGGGTATGAGGAGATTCATCAGAGACAGAGCAGGGAGCAGAACAGGCAGATCAACTGAAGTACACTGAGGGAGGCAGTGGGCAAGGCAGGAGAGGTCTGTGGGACTCTCTGTGGGTGGCGATCCAACTCTTGCTGCAGTGGTTGCGGACAGCTTCATAGGCTGAGACTTAACCCTTTGCACCACCAGGGAGGCCCCCCCAGCACAAATTTTATGCTACACTTTGCTCCATTTCATTGTTCCTGAGTTATGTCTTTTTATAATAAACCAATAACTTAGAAAGTAAAACATTCCTCTGAGTCCTGCAAACTGCCCTAACAAATGAATCACACCCAAGAGGTTGCTTGAATCTCTGGTCTATTAGTCAGTAGGTAAGAAGCACAGGTGTCAGCCTGGACATTTGACTGGCATCTGAAGTGGGGGCTTGAGGGACTGAGTCTGTAACCTGTGGGATCTGAGCCTCTGGCCAGGCAGATGGCCAGAGTCAATTCATGGTGTGGCAGGAAAGCACACACACATAGTAGAAACGGGCGTGGAATTACTCTAAAGTGCTTGGTATAAGTTAAGGGGGCTTTCAGAGGCAAGTAATAGAAAACCAAACTCAAATTGGATCTAACAACAAGGAGAATTCTCTTCTCGTCACTGAAAAAGCAGAGGACAGCTCCAGACAACAGGCACAAGGCCCTGAGCTATTAAGTTATTAAGCCTTAGCATTCTTATTTTCTCTCATGGTTGCAAGAGGCTACCAGCTTTCATATCCAACACAAGAAAGCAAAGAAATCTCTGCCTCAGGGCCTCCCCGATGGCGCAGTGGTTAAGCACTGCGCTGTGGAGCTGTCAGCAGTGGTGACGCAAGTTCAATGCCCTGCTGGGGAGATTCCCACATGGCGTGGCAGACCTCTCCTGCCTTGCCCGCTGCTCCCCTCAGCAGTGTATTTCCGTCGATCTGCCTATTCTGCTTCCCACTCTGTCTCTGGTGAGCCCTCTCACCGCCCCATGCCTCTGGCCTGTACCCCAGCTTGTATGCGTTAAAAAAATAAAAATCTTTATAAAAAAAAAAGAAAGAAATCTCTGCCTCAGATATGGAATATAAATCTTTCCATGATCTAATCTGATAGGACTAACTGAGGCCACTTACATGACCAATAGCTGTCACCAGATTAGATGAGTGGTTCTCAAGGTTTTCTGACTTGGGATCCCTTTAAATTTATAAAAATCACTGAGGTCTCCACAGGGCCTTTATTTAGGTGACACATATGACACATATTAATATGTGTCATATTATAAATTAGTACTGGGAATTTTTTAATATTTCTTCATCAATAATAAACTCATTTGATGTTGACATAAATGCCGTATTTGTTATGAGAAATATTTTTTAATTTAGTGAGAAGCATGGCATTGTTCCACATTTTTACAAATTTCTTTACTTTCCAGTTTAACATAAGACAGCTGGGTTCGCCTATCTGCTTCTGCATTCATTCTGTTAAAGGATCACATAACAGCTTCTGGAAAAACCCAGTCTAGTCATGGAAGAATGGGAGTGCAGAAGACTAATAATAGCTTAGTGTGGAAAGAGTGTTGCCCTCACAGACCCCCTGGTGGGGTCTCACGGCCACACTTGGAGAACTGCTGGTTTAGACTGATCAGAATTGGCCTCCAAAGCAGGAATGGATAGACAAGGGAACAAAACTAGCTCTTGTCAGAAAGGGGGAAGGGGCTTGGGTGTGGGTCGCGATCAACCACGTCTCCTCCACTGACAATGAAAACAGATGCAGACAAAAAGTGCCACCTACCATCCATGTTTTTTTCTTTAAGAGCATTTTGATATTAAAGACATGGGATGAACATAATTTCAAAAAATAAGGTAGTTGTTTAGCCTGACTATTTTAAGTTTTATTAAAAACTTTCTACAGCAATTAGACCTGGAAGAAGAGTAAGAAAACGGGGTGGTAGAGAATCTAATGAAGAGCAGTTTTGAGGCAGAGATGAGGAATTCCATTTTAGGCATATTGGACTTGACTGAGACCTGGGAGAGGTCAGGGTTGAATGCAGAGATGTGGAGCTCAAGGAGAGGGTCTCAGTTAAAGCAAGAGCTTTGGAAGTCTTAGGTCAGTGAGTAATGACTGACGTCTCTGCTGCAGAGTGCTCTCAGCAACCAACCAACAGATGGCAGGCACAAGATGGCCTCAGGGGAGCCATAGAGGGCATGTGTCTTTAAGAGGTTAGAAGAGGAAAGACAGGCAGACAGAAGAAAGAAAGACAGCAAGTTCCAGTTGAAGGTTTGAGAGCATTCAGGAAGGGAACAGCAATAGGGAAGGGGGGGCCTCTCTGTAGGTATGGGGGTTAAGTCTCAGCGCTATCAAGCTATCTCCAGCCAGGCCTGAGTTTGATTCCCGGCCAGGAAGCTTCCCACGCAGACCTCTCCTGTCTCACCCGCTGCTCCCCTCAGCAGTGTATTTCAGTAGATCCGCCTGTTCTGTTCCCCACTCTGTCTCTGGTGAATCCTTTTAACCCCCCGCATCTCTGGCCTACACCCCAGTTCTTGCATGCATAAATAAATAAAAATAAATCTTTTTTAAAAATGGAGAAAGGATGATTGGGAATAAGATACTAGAAATCTCTGTGTAGGCAACGGAAGCTGACTTGCCAATAGCCTTCATGGTTAACCTCATGTTTCCAGTGCCTGCAGCCTCAAGCCTCTTCCATATTAAATAACAATAATAATAATAATAATAAAACAAGGAACCTGCATTCAGAAATGTCTAAACATATTTTTGATAACTATGTAGTACTCCACCACAAATATGAGCTCACAATATATCAAACAAGTGAGAAAAGGAAGATCCCAAACAGGATATGAAATATGATTCCAGTTTAGGGGGCTCTACCTAAATGCATTGATATGAGTGTGCACATGTGTGAAAACTGATCCACGCAGGGCTAGATGAAATGAGGGGGTGTGCTTGGTCAGGGTTGGCTATTTGGTTCCACTGAGTGCAGCTGCTAACTTTATAAGCTGATGAGATTTTGAGGGGGAATAGGGAGGAATTAAGTGCCAGCTGGCATGAAACGTTTCTTGAGAAAGAGAGAGAATGAGATAATTTCCACCAGAATTAAAACTTTGGAGAAAGCACACAGATGTTTCAAGTGTTTGGAGGGGAGGTGGGATTTATTGAATCGAGTGATGTAAACATCTCCATCATCTCTCATGAAATTCTAGAAAAACCTACATTACTCAGCAATTGGCTGAGAAATGTGAATTGGAGAGTCCCGGGGACTACAATGAATGACTTCCAGATTCCCCAGACCAAGAACCACTGAGACAGTCCAGAGAGGCTTTGCTCTTTGTAAATTACAAAACACTAAACAGCAAGGATGCTGCCAGTTATCATTTCCTGAGCGCTGATTATGTTCCTGAATCTTCACAGCAGCTTTAGGACAGAGGGATCAAGTTCATTCCCACTTGACTGATGAGACAACTGACACAGAGAGCAGTTAGTTGTTTATACAGATCACCACGCTAGGTGGCTTAGCACCCACCTCGGAGATTTTACCTTTCGCTCCACATACCCCTAAGCCTCTCAGTGAACTTAGCAACCTGACTGTTAGAAGAAAGAACAAACCTTCCAGGGAAGTGACCTCTGGAGTATAAAAACAGAGGTGTCTTACGTTTCCTTATTTTTGCATTTTCTATATATTTTAAATCTTCTACAATGACCAGGTATTACTTTTATAATTGCATGAAAAGAAACTCTCATTACATCATCAAAGACATAAACACCAGTTACAGGAAATAAGAACATAAATGAGACCTCTCATAGAAGGATTCACCTTTTCCTATGAGCAAATTCCTAACAGAAGGAGAAAGATTTCTCATCAGCAAGCAGTCTGGGGGTTGATGATAGGGAAGGGAAATCACTCCAACTCTGAAGTAGCTTCTTGCCCACCAATACCTGAGCTTCCCAGAGAAACTCCCTGAAAAGAAGGGAGTGGGGGCATGGTTACCCCTAATGTAATCAAACCCTGTCAGGGGAATGGCTGGTACTGAATCCTGCTGTCTAAGTGAAGAAGAGAGTGAGGCCAACACGGACCTTGGTATCACATGGCAAATGCTCAGTCATATTTAATTAATTAATTGTCTCTTCATTTTCACAGATGACCGACAAAGAAGGAAAGAATGAAAACCGTTTCCAATGAGGAAGTTTGGAAGGACTAACTGTGAAACCAAAACACAGGGTTCCAGAAAGCCTGAACTGCTTCCTGGAGATAGTTCCCAAGCTAATAGACTGTGGTCAGCTCTGGGGGGTGACGAGGAAGAGGGCCACCATGGCTACTCCAGCCCTGGTGGTTTGTGCCAAGCCACATGCCCCAGCTGAAAAACAGCCAGACACATAAAACACCTCCAGGCCTGGGTTTCAGACCCAGCTTCTAGAGTCTGTAGGATCTGGGGACATGAAGGGACTCCAGGAACCGCCGAGTCTGCCCCTCACCCCACCCAGGCACACATCCTCCTCACAGTTCCACCACCCTATAGCCTCCATCTGGCCACACCCCACAGGTTCCCCAAAGAGTCTGCTGTGTTAGCCAACCTTGGAAAGACTTTGAGGAAAACTCTCTGAAGAGGGCAACCTCGGGAAGGACAGTTGCCCCGATTTTCCTAGGGCATATAGCTGGGTGATATCCAAGCTTTGACTTCATGAACCCCCACTTTGCCCTTGCTCAGTCCCACCCGGCCTCAGTGTAGCCCGCAGCCATCAGCCCGTGCTCTCCAGAACCCTCGGTCCACTTGCTCGAGCTGTGTATCCAAATAAGACAAGTCACTGCTAACTGTGAACTCATGAAATCGCTCACCTTTCCTAGGCCTGCATTTCCTCACCTGTAAAATGAGAGAATGAGATCAGGCGATCTCTCACTGAAACCTAATCCAAGGCTCACACTATGATCCTGTGATTACTCTGCTGCTGAAATGGCAGGTGGGGAGAGAGAGGTGCTTGGGGTTTACGTGGGAGTCCAACCTGAGCCCCGGTGGAATCCACCCTGGTGGTTAGACTGAAAACCCGAAGAGTGGGAGCATGCACAGCTGAGCACGGGCGCCCCAGCTGCCCAGAACAAGGCAGGCTCTCATCACAGAGCACCCCCTGAGGCTCAACGGCTGTTGGGGGAGAGAAAGGGTGCCCCAGCTCTCTCCAGCCAACCCTTCAGAAAGCACACCCCCAGCGCTGCTCTGGGCCCCGAGCACTGCAGAGGCAAGGTATTTTCTAGGTGACTGCTGGGAACCATACAAATTATATTATTTCCTGGGGCTACTACAGACTCTCATAAGGTTCATATGGGATTAAGTGAGCAGGCAAAGCACCAGGCACCTAACACACAGTGATGCCACTTGGCCGTAGTCATCCTCGCCCTCTTGTCATTGACTTGCCCTCCCCAGACACATCCAGCCAGGAGCTACTGCCCCCTCCTCAAGGTCCTGGGATCACAGGGGGTCTTGGAAGGGAGGGGGCAGGAAGGAAAATCATCCCCAGCAATAAAACAGAAGTCTTTTTCTTCTCCACCCCACACCCAGCTGTGCCCCCAAAGCCCCTGGCAGGGACCTGCAGAGTGGCGGTGGGTGTGCCCTCAGGTGATGGGGACCCCAGCCCATGCCCACTGAGTGTCTGGGAGCCCTGTGGTGGGCAGGGGCCTAGGGCACAGGTAAGCAAGTGGGTGGGCATGGCACTCAGCAGGGAGATGGGGAGAATCTATGGCCAAAATGCAGTGGGGAAATTAAAATTGTCAGATAAAATATGGAATGCCCAGTGAAATCTGAATTTCAGACCAACAAGAAATAATTGTACAGCAGAATTGTGTTCAAAGATACAGGGCAAACTGTGCTTTTAAAAAATATCCCACTTTATCTGAAATGCAAATTTGACTGGATGTCTGGTATTTTTATTTGCTAGATCTGGCAGTGTTGGCAGGAAGCACCATGGCAATGGGCTGGGGAGGGTCTTCTGGGGGGCAGGGACAGGGGAGCTGGACTCAGCCTGGACGAGGAGGAGGAACAGCCAGGTCAGATGAGCCACTGAGAGGTGGAGGCCTGGATGTGAAAGATGACCCAAGCTGGTCAGGCAGGGAAGGGAAGACAGAGCAGCACAAGCCTCGTGTGCAAAGGCCTCATGTCTGAAGCAGCCTGGTATCCCCCAGGCTCACCCCATGTGACATGAGGCAGGGAGAGCAGGCTCCCCGGAAGGGCCTGGGCACCCTCCTCAGGAGGTGAACCTCCTCAGAACACACCTGTGCACAGCTCCTCCAGCATCACCTGTGTGCCAGGCTCCCTTCCGGGGATCGGGCAGTGAACAGACAAGTTCACCGCTCTCATGGTGTCCCTTACGTTCTAGCAGGAAGTGAGGGCATTTCAGACAATAAACAAGTAAACAAGGCCATGAGAGCAGTGACAGCCAGAAATCGCCCCTGCTCCCATATTTACCCAGCTGCCTCCAATTCATCTTTAGGTTTTAACTGGATATACTCTTCTTGAGGAAGCCTTTCCTGAAGGCTGTAGCTGGAGTTAGGGGCCCTCTTGGTCATCACCCTGCTCCTGTCAGCACACCACTAAGCACATGTTAACTGGAGTGTTTGCCTCTCTCTGCCACACACTAGACGCAGCTCCCTAAGGCAAGGCTTCCATCTCTAGCACTCATGGTACTTGGGACCTAGAACGTGAAGGTGCTAAAGTGGTCTGTTGCAAAGAGCAGAGGGTTTGGGTATGAGGCATGGCTCAAATCTACATGGCAGGAGAGAAGCCTCATCCAGTTGGATTTAGAGATCTGGAAATGGGAGCGAGGAGCAGGGGGCTTAAAATCAATGTTTAGATTCCAAGGCATGGGCGGTAGGTTGGAGCCATGCATGGGAACTGTCTTGTCTAGGGAGAGTACAAGCATCGTAAAGTTAAATAAGGTTCTTTAGTTAGAAGCAAACTGAATGAACACTGGAAGACTTGAAGAAGTGGAGAAATAAATGAACCGCAGAAGCAAAGACATCCACCTGAGGAGGTGTGGTATTTGGCAGCTGACAGGTAGCTCGCAGAATCACAGGAGAAGCTGGGAGCCAGGTTTTGGAAGGCTGGTCCAGAGTAGGTCTAGGTGTCTGTGGAGCAGAACAAAAACCAATTCTGGAATGCGTCAACTCAGAACCCCATTCTGGAACATTCCAGCTTGGCTCATCCTACTTAATCATTTCAGCTAAGTCCCGGAAGAGAAAACTCACTGGCATAGTTTTAGGCAGGGATCCACCTCTTGGCCAGACAAGGACAGGGATTTATGGAGCCCAAGACTGTGCCTGTGAGTAAATCCACCATGTGAATACAGGGTGGTGGTAGCAGTAAAAAGAAAGAAAATGGATCATGAGCAGTTGATCCATAAGTGTCCTTATGTTTAAGAAGCTTTGCCAAAGAAAGTGAAGAAAAAGATAAACAGCTGGGATTACATCAAACTAAAAAGCTTCTGTACAGCAAAAGAGACATTAACCAAAACAAAGAGACACCCTACTGACTGGGGGAAAATTTTTGCACTCCATACAACTGATAAGGGACTGATGACAAAGATGTACAAAGAACTCGCATGACTCAACAAAAACAAAGTAAACAATCAGTCAAAAAATGAGCAGGGCCTCCCTGGTGGCACAAGGGTTGAGTCTCAGCACATGAAGCTATCCACAGCCACTGCAGCATGAGTTCAATCCAGCCAGGGAGCTTCCCACATGGCGCAGCAGACCTCTCCTGTCTTGGCCGCTGCTCCCCTGAGCAGTGTATTTCAGTCAATCTGCCTATTCTGCTCCCCACTCTGTCTCTGGTGAATCCTCTTACCCTGCCCCCACACCTCTGGCCTATACCCCAGCTCTTATATGCATACGTAAATAAATCTTTTTCTAAAAAAAATAGGCAGAAGAACTTAAAAGACACTTCTCCAAAGAGGAAATGCAAGTGGCCAACAAGTATATGAAAAAATGTTCAACATCTCTCATTACCAGGGAAACGTAAATCAAAACCACAATGAGATACCACCTTACAACAGTGAGAATGGCACATATTATAAAAAAAAAAAAACAAAAAAACCTGGCAACAACAAATGTAGATGAGAATGTGGTGAAAAAGGAACTCTCCTACACAGCTAGTGGGAATGCAAACTGGCCCCACCACTGTGGAAAGCTGTGAGGAAGTTCCTCAGACTACTAAAAATGGAGCTACCATATGACCCAGCAAGCCCACTCCCAGGAATCTACCCAAAGGACACAAAAACATTAATTCAAAAGGATACCTGAACCCCTATGTTTATTGTAGCACTACTTGTAAGAGGTAAGATTTGGAAACAACCCAAATGCCCAAAGTAGATGACAGGATCAAAAAGATGTGGTACATAAACACAATGGAATACTATTCAGCAATCAAAAAGACAAACTAATGCCATCTGCAGCAACATGGATGCAACTAGAAGGGATTATGCTCAGTGAAATAAGTCAGAAGGAGAAAGAAAAATATCAGGTGGTTTCACTTACAAGAGGAATACAGGTGAATCAAATTAGGGATCAGTTTAAAAAACAACAAAAAAAATAAAACAACAAAGCAAAACAAAAATAAACTGACAAGTACAAATCAGAGACATTCTGCAGGGGAGGGGGAGGGAGAGGGATCAAAATGAGGGCAGGAAGAGCAAATGGACTCTGGTGATGGTGCATGGTGAATCAGTGGTGGGAATTCTAGGGGGACTACACCTGGGAAAAGAAAGAAAACATTGTAGAAAAATGAACAATGATGTGAAATATATATATATATTTTTTTTTAAAAAGCTTTGCCAAATTGTCAGAATGCTGGTGACCCAAGAACATGGCAAAACCACCTAAAATTGGAAAGGGCAAAAAAAAGAGAGAAAAAGAGAGGAACCAGGAGCAGAGAGAAAGGAAAACTCATACTAAAAACAAACAAAAAAAATTTGTTAAAATCCAAGAAATTTAAAATCCAAAATCTTTTAAGTAAAAATTAGTTTGATACTCAAAAATTTTCTACCACATAAGTAGCATATTATGATTATGATTTGCTTTCACAAAAACAAAATGGCCTGATATAAATCAGGTTTAATGCTTGAAATCAAGTCTTCCTTCCATCCCTAGCCATCTGATTTCAGGTGAATTATAACTCTCAAGATCCTGGTTTCTTGACTTATAAAAAAGACAGCTCTAAAATGCCATTCTCAGGAGCTTACTTCCTTTCCAAATCTGTCTAGTACTGTGCCTGGCATAGACATATTCCAGGAACTCAGCAACTGTCCCCTGCGCAGGAGGCTGGAGATGACTACTTCCAAAGCTTCAGAAACTGCCCACAAGACAGTTTTCAATGTACTGTTAAGTTGGGGGCGGGGGGACTCCTTCTATAGTAATTTCTAAAAAAAAAAAAAAAGCATATATAAACTCCTTCCCAAGATTATTTGAATGCAGCATTGACTGAATACAGGAGAAAAAGCAAGTAACAACTTCACTTGTGCTTTCTAGTTTATAAGAATCAGCATTTCAAGAGAAACAAAGGTCCTAGAAGGTTTGCGTGTCTCCTAGCACATCTTTCCTATATGGGGCTATACAAAGTGGCTCTGTTTCACCTGAGGTGTGGTGGTGCTGGGGGGGCGGGGCACAGCAGGCTGAGCTGTTGGAATCACCTTCAGGTCGGATGGGTCATGTGTGATTTATGTGTCAATGTGCCTTCAGTGCTGCAGGTGCATGTGTCAAGATAGACATCTAGATACATCGGCATGCTGCAGGCTAGATGCCCTCCCTGTTGGAACACCTGGGGTTTACAGATTTGGAAGAGGCCTCCCCATGCAAGTAAGTGTCATCAATGATGGATGCTGAGATCTCAGGGAGGTGGCAGCACAAAAGAGGGGCTGAACACTAGGAATCTGTTGGAACTTAGCTGCATGCTCTTTGCTCTTGACTATCAAGACCCAATTATTGGTGATTCTTTCCAGGTTGCCTAGAGGACACCCAAGCCAAGGCACCAGAGAAGGATTAGAGAGGTAGTGGAACAGCTTAAGAACTATTTGAGAGGAGTCTGGAAAAGAGGGAGAGCAGAAAGAAGGAAATAATGCGACCCAGACCCAACGGGGGAAAATCAAGAAGTAATTTTGCATGTCAGTGAAAACTAGGATTTTCTTCTGAGACTATTGTTTTGGATGGAAATTCCATTCTCCACCTGAAAACCAATCACCTTTCTCCTAGTTTTGAAAGATCAAGGGTTTTTTCATGACCCTTCTAAATTCCCTTATGCAATTGATATTCCCTTCCACTCCACATACTGTCATTTTTTATTTAAAATCTAGAAAAGAACTGCATAATAAGCATTCAAGATGCCAAAGTCCACAGACACTATGTCCCCAAATTTTGAAGCAAAAAGCAGGGTCCTTTTCATATACATTGTCCCGACCTCATCGGAAGGCATGTCCATGACAGAGTCCCATCCGATTGCCACAGGTAGGCAATCCTATGAGACAGGAGGGATGGCATTGCTTTTCTTCAGAGTTCAGGAAAAGGGAACAGAGAAATGAAGAGGTGTTCAGGATGAGGTAGCTGCTAAGGAGCCAAGTGGAGAAGTGAACCCCAATCTTCTTTTCTTGCTATTAGAAATATCTTGTACGCATGTGTGTTTAAACACTCGTCCAAAGTTATATAATGTGGTGGCCACTTTCATCCACTGAAATAACACTGATCTGAAATCTGCAAGAAAGTAGCTCACATCAAATCACCTGGAGCCCTGACCAAGTCACACCTGAAGTTCACCACTCAGTTAGACTTGTGTTTATACAAACTAAAACATTCCCTTTTGGTTTAAGCAGATTTTAGGGCTATCTTCTATTACTTGCAACGAGCACTTCCTAACTGATATGATGACTAAGCACAATTGTTAACACAACTTGGACACTTAGAGCCACACCTATAGGGTAGAAGAGGGTGAACTCAGCTACCCCCAATTGACAGGTTCTGTACCCCAGTCCCATCTTCTTCATGGGGTGGCCTTGCTCCATACTCCCAATGCAACTCAATCGAACTGACACCAATTTTGAACACTGGCACAGGACGAGCTCAGTACTCAGCTAGGCTAAAAACCATTTATGTGTTTTATAGTGTCTGTTTCTATGAGGCATCAAAACTTGCATTTTGAGCTAAACAGGACCTATGAGACTGAATCCAACACTTCTCATTTTCCAGATGGGAACAAAGCCCACAGGGAAAGTGACTTGTCCAAAGAAACTGAGCTACACCTGGCCTCTGCCCCCAGGCCCTACTGTCTCCACCACTCTGCCCTGGGAACTGTCCAGGTATTTCTACATATTAGTTGAGAGACTGAACCTATGGTCCTACGAACATGAAAGAAGATACGGGAGCCCCAACTGTCCCAAGGAGATCAGTGTGCAAAACTCCTCCCACCTTCTCTATGTAAATATCAGAACCTGCCCAAAAGCCCATCAAGATTAAAATTGCTTTTTCTTGTGGCTAGAATTTAATCATTCATATTCTGGTATTAAATTATCTGAGCTCACTGGTAAAAGTCTCCCTTTTACTGTGTTTTTCAGCAAGTTTTTCAATATCTCTATACATGATTTTCCCCCTCTCTAAAACAGGGTCATAACTTTTACCTCAGAAGGGAAGGTTGAAATTAGTGAATGAAGGTAAAGCACTTAGGACAGGCTTTGCACCCAGTAAGTTTGAACAACATCAGCTCTTATTATTATCATCATAACCATACTGTCCCTTGTGATGTTACTAACATTTAACTCTTAAACTGCTGGTTTGGTTTTTGTGGATGCCTGACTGACCCTCTCCCCGAAGCTCTTTCATGGCAAGGGCCTGTTGGGCTTGGCCAATGTCTTCGGCCAGACCCAGGACAGGGCTCTGCACAAGCTAAGTGCTCAGCAGAGAGCTGTGGGCGCTGGGCCCCCCTCTCCCTGTGGGACTAAGGGTTTCCCTCCATCAGCTTCAGAAAAGCCTCACTTTCTGATGTGCGAGAGAGAGGATCTTTAAGAAAAACTTTAACTTTCACAAGTTTTAAAGCTTTAAAAATCATCAAGTTAAGGAGGCTCCAGGGACTTCTAGAAGAGGTGGGAACAAGATACCTCTTTGTCAACTGCAGACAAGACTGAAGAGAATGGAGCCTTGCTACAGTTGAAAAGGTCAGAGAGAGGGATCAAGAACTGTCCCTGGGGCTGGGGCCCCTTTCAAAGAAGGTGTTTGTCTTTTCTGGAGGTTTTTAGACACCACATTGTCTTTAGTACGGTTGCCGGTTGCCGTGAAGTGCTCGCGGCACGTGAAGGACAGAGGTCTGGTATTCTTTTGCAGACCTGGAGTAGGTGGAGAGGAAAAGGCCAAGTCCTGAAAGTCCAGGCCTGCTGAGCCCCCTGGATCTCTGGGCTGGGATCAGATGCGGTGCCAGGCGCTGCCTCCTTCTCTCCAGGGTGTGCTGGCAGGGGATGGTTTGAGGGCAAAAGAGGCAGCGATGAAGTTTCCAGCATTTGTGATGTAATTTCCCTACAGCAATCTGAGCTCCTTGGGAGAAAGGTGTGGCATAAATACCAGGTATTATTATTATGAATCAGAATTTCTTCTCTTTAAATCCCTTCTTCACTTAATACTCTTAATGATGAACCATTTCTAGGAAAAGCGAACAGGAGATTTGAGGGCTGGTTTTCAATTGAGTGGGGTGTCTTGGATCCTTTCAACCCAACTTCCCAAACTTTTCTTCCTCTCAGGATAGAATGCCTCGGGCTGACCAGACACCATTCTTTCTAAACAGGAAATTCCCTATCCCTGACTCTGACCTTCTCCTCCCTCCTCTCCCATTGTATTTACCCTTGAACCTGAGTATAATATAAATATTTAATCTCATTTATTACCTGAAAACTATCTGTATTTATTCTGTTTATGTAGAAAGAGTTACTTAAAAACAAAACAAAAACTCAAGGATTGGTTCAAACAACCAGTTTGTCTGATTTTTCCACTGAGGTAATTCCTTATGGTACTTAATTTAGATAATTGACTGGTTGCTCCCCAAACACACCATGGATTTTCCCAGCCCTTCTGCTCTCTGCCCTTCCTCACCCCTGCCCCCATCCCTCCCCAGCTCTTCTCTGCCTTGAAAAGTCCCACTCACCTCTCAGAACCTACTTCAAACGCCCCCTCCTCTGTGAATATGTCCCTGGCAGCCCTCCCCCGCTGCAGCTGAGCCAACTTTGCCTTCTCTGTCCCCAGAGTGGCTTGCCTGTCCCTGCACCTTCAGTCTCATACATTCTCTGGGAACTACTGGAAGGTAATAAAACAGAGGGGCCCCAGGGGGAGTCTATGGTCCTGCCCCCTGACTTCAAACATACCCTCTTGAGACCCAAGGCCAGTGGCTTAACTTTTCTATGGGCCAGAGAGAGCCCAGCTTTTGAATTTTGTGTAATAAACTTCTGGCTTCTAGATCCTGTGTAATACTTGACGGATGGATAGATAAGAAAAGGGGGCACAGCTGAGGAAATAGAGCCAGGGTGGGGGGAATGAGAAAGAAGAGGAGGGGAAAGAAGAAGGATTTTTCTGAAGAGGAAAACCATCATCTGGGAGTGGCTGAGACATCACACATCTAACCTCTAAGTTAGATCCACACCCAAACCCAAGAGCCGCTATGGCTTGGGGGGTGTGGCTTAACCTGTCAGCTGGCTCTGCTCCCGCACTGGCAAGGACGGGCTGAGACCCTGAGAGGGCAGGATGGGACATGAGCGGGCAGGATCCGTCCCTTTGTGATCCCTGGCCCAGCCTGCAAAGTCTGCCTCTCGGACAGGACCTGGCTTTGAGACGATGCCTCCCCTCCCCAACCAAGCCAGACCCACTGAGCCTAGGCCAGGAAGGAGCCCGTGGTCATGGAACTCAGAGTCAAATCCCCCTTTCAGCACACAAATCAGAACTTGCCCGTCTCGGCGCCCCGTGGCTCCCCCAGTCGCCCAGGATGCAATCCTAGTCCTGCCCCTGGCGGGCTCCCTGGCTATGTCTCTGCACCCGGTCCCCACCTGGCCATCTTGCTGTTTCTTAAATACACCAAGCAGGTTTCCCTCGAACGGTCTTTGCACATGGTCTTTTCTGAGGGTGCACTCCTCCAGATACCCGCAAGGCCGGCCCCTTCTTCCATTCAGATGTCGCCACTTGGGCCTCGGCTTCACGCCCACCTTAGGTAAGATGGGCCCCTGTCATTCACCCCCACTTACCCTGCTGCTCTTGCCTTCCTCCATTCCTCTCACTGTGTCCCATCTGTTACCTATTTGCTTGCTGTTTTATTTGGGTTTTGTCTGCCTCCCCCTCCCATATGCTCTATGATTGCAGAAACTGTTCCCAGCTGTATCACTGCAGTGCCTGGCACAGAGTAAGTGCTCAGCAAACAATTGCTGAGCAGGTGCCAGAATTAAGCACTCCAACCCTCTCATTCACATCAAGGAATGCAGAGCTGAGAGCGGGAAGACCTAGTGCAAGTTCACACTCACCAGCTCAGTGCAGTAGACTGAATTCACCCCCTATCTCCTGGTTCCCAGATGGGGGCTTTGGTGCCTTCGCACACTAACCTGGGGAATGGTCCCCTCGCCACTCATCCAAACTCACACCCCAGGGTGGACTCCGTTAAAAAACAAAATTAGAGATCTAATTATGGTTTTATTAAATGATTCATGAATTGGGCAGCATTCCGTCCAGGTGCTGCCAGGGTTTCTACAAAATGAAGGGCGTTTATAGACAGAAGAGGATGGGACAGGTTGTCAGCTAAAGAAAACATTATTTCAGGTAGAGCCACCCTCTCCAGGGGAAGGCGGGGGCTCTTGCCATGCCAGTGACCTCCCTGGTACTGATTAGGAAACTCCAGATTGATTGGCTTAGGATCACTCTTTGGGGAGAGGTTAGGTATTAAGGGCACAGGACTCCATTGGGGTGTTTCATGCAGAAAACTCAACATACAAGGCCACCCTTGCCCAGGTGCTTTTCTATGTTGTACTTGAGCTCCTTATACCAAATAGGTTCTGAATTGGAATGTAAAGGTGCTGTAGGAACCCAGGTCAAGGTGGCCACAAGCTGGGGATAAGCAGTCATGGACAGGTAGGACAGGAGTCCACTGGATCTGGCGGGAGTGGGGTGAGAGGAAGAATGAAGCCCTAACATGGATAGTCAAACTGGACTGGGTGTCCAAGACAGAGTAAAATATTATCAGAAACCTGTAGAGATGGGAGGAAGCCACAGCTTCCATTTACGTGGTGTTCATCCACCTTTCAGCAAACACTCACTGAGTGCCCACTGAAGTGCACTGGTAGATCTAAGGACAGGTGCAAGGGCAGAATGACCTATGAGGCCTCATGAGCCCAAAGCCTGACCCTTGGTCTTCAAAGAAGCTTTTAGAAAAGCATCTTCATCAGCTGAAATCCTGAGCATGGGGACAAGAAGTATCCAAAAAGGGACATTTACTCTGCTTAAATGGCTCGGATAACGTCAGAGTCCTAGGTGCTGGGCTATCTGGACCCTCCACGTCCACCCTCCGGTCTCTGACAATAAGCAGTGCTCCCTAGGGCCCAGGCAAGGCCGGGCACTCTTAGAGCTTCCCCCAAACAGTGAACTCTGCGGTCTTCTCTGGTCAACACTCAGGGCCCAGCATAAAGATTTTCCATCATAAAGATTTTCTGAGGTCTACCCCTATACCTTCTGACTACACATTTTAAGTTCATTTAGTCTCAGTCACCATAGATAATTCTCCAGGTACCAAATCCCTCTTTTTCACCACTTACTAAGGAATACATTTTAAAAAATCAATCAAGCAACAAGTATGCACAGGGCATCAATTATGTGCACAAGTCTGTGGCAAGTTTAGGAGAGGTACAAAGAGAAGGCAGAGGAACGTGGGCCAGGAGACAGATCAAGCTGGATCCACAGCTCAGACACTTGTCTCCATGGGGGCAAAGTCACTGCCTCATGTCAGATTTATCATCTGTGAAATGGGCTCAGCACTCTTCACCCCCGTGTATTACATGAGATTGTTGTGAAATTCAATAAAATTTATAATAAGCAGGCGATTTAGGAACTGTAAAATTCCATAGAAATGTGAGTCAGATGCAACATGGTGAAGTGGAAAAATACTGAACTTGAAGAAATAGGCCACATGGGGCCTGAACCCATCAGTAAGGACTCTGTCACCACTTCCCCTGGGACATGAGCTGCCTTATCTGTAAAAATGACTTGTTGTGTACAGAGAAGCATCCTTCATTGGCTCCGGGGACTTGGCAGATCCTTGATCTGTATTTGTTCACTCGTGTTGAAACTGACAGGGAGAAAGTGGTGCAAGAAAGCAGACCTAGAAGGGACCGTAACTAGAGGGAACATCCCATCCAACCAGGCTTGAAGGGTCAGTCTGAGGAGCAATGAGAAACGAGATGGGAAGGACCACCAAGGAGAGGAGAGTGAGGGTAGGTGCCAGAATAAGGACGTTGGGCATTGAGGAGTCATTGATAGTCTGAAAACTGAAGAATCATAGATGGAAGACCTCTCTGTTCTTTGTGGGAAGTAGTTCAAGAACAGAGAACATTCTGGAATTGTTGGGTTCCCCACTTCAGAACTGAGCGGCTAACTGCTGGAATGGGACACTGGCTTCAGAGGGTCAAGGCTTGACTGGCACCTCCTTTGACAAGGCTGGAGCTAGAGCAAAACCTGCCCAGATTTCTAGAACACACTTATCACCCACAGGTGCCTCAGGAAGTTGCAGTCAAGAGGTCAGCCTGGGCTGCCCAGGCCTCTCCCAGGGGCTAGGGGCCCACTTCCAGGAGGGCAGGCAGGTTGGTGCTGGCTGTCGGAGCCCCATTACTGACCATGTGAACCTCCACAGAGGACTTGAAAGTTCTGGTGACTTCAACCTGCTTAGTTCAGTTCTCCAGAGCTAGAGGGAGGCAAAAGCTGCAATGTCTACAGTGGCTTAGCCTCAGAAGACACTCCCCTCACCTCCATAGTATTCTATTGGCAACACCAGCCAAACCTGGGGCAATGTCAGAGAGTCCACAGAGGGGGACAATCAAGGATCCTCGGGAGCCTCTTTTGGGACTGACTCCCACGGCAGGAAGAATGTGATGCAAAGAAAATGATCTTAAAACCAAACAAACAGGGTGGGCTTAAGTAAGGGTCCTTGCCTTACTCCCTGTGTGACTGAGAGCGAGTCACTTAAGTCTCAGACTTCAGTTTCTTTTCTATAAAACAAAAACCAAATTGATTGCAGCAGTGTCAGGGAGGTGAGGAGGCAGCAGGGCTGCGCAGAGCCAGGCCCAGCCCAGAGCACAGAGACCATGCTTGCTGAACGGTACGATGCACGGCGGGTAAGCAGAGGGCTGTTCTAGAAGCACAAATCATCCCTGTACTAGGCTGAATAATGCCACCCAGGGAAGTCATGTCCTGACCTCTGGAACCTCTGAATGTTACCTTAGGATGGCAAAAAGGGAATATATAGCTGTAAGGCAGGGATCTTGAATGGGGAGATTGCCCTGGATTACCCAGCTGGACTCACAAGTGTCCTCAGACGAGGCAGGCAGTGGAGACATCAGTAGAAGAAGGTGATATGATGAGATTGGGATGATGTGGCCTTGCGCCAAGAAGCCTAGATATGCTGACAGCTGGAGACGGGAAGAGGCGAGGAGCAGATTCTCCCCTGGAACCTTCAGAGGCCCATCCCTGCCGTCCCCTTGATGTGAGCCCCAATCAGGCTCAGGTGTAACTTCTGACCTTCAAAAATGTAAGGTAACGTGTGTTGCTTTAATCCACTGAATGTGCAGTGACTCATTAGCTCAGCAATAGAAACTAATACACTCCTTTGAGGGCACCTACGTGGCCCCTGGGCTGGGGGAGGAGGGTGCACGGAGAGGGAGAAAGAACAGCGGTGCAGGTAAGCAGGGCTTCCTGCTGAGCCAGAGGGGGAAGCCACTGCCCCCACCATGCTCAGAACACCCTGGTGCCCTCTCAGCAAGAGGCCACAATTCAGGACCCAAATGGGCCAGACAGAAAGCACGCGGGACAGAGCCGTTCTGAAGGAGCCTGACCAGGCCTGCTGACTTAAAGGGCCTTTTGCTCAACAAGATGTAAAACCGTGTTGCCAGGTTCCCGATGACGTTGGGTGCTCCAAGATGAGCAGTCTGCCAACTTCTTTCTCCCCAGAAAAGGGACAGAACAGCACTTGGAGAAACCAACTCCTGGAGCCTTGGAGAGACGAAGGGATGGGACAAGAAGGGGACTCTAATGAAGGGAAGATTTCTTCAGCCCCTAGCACTGCCACCTGCTGTTCAGTGCCACTGAGAAGGTCGGGTTCACTTCTCTGAGCCTCAGTTTCACCGTGTGTCACGGGACGATTAAAGAGTGAGCGAGGTGAAGCATGTAGTTATGCTACGAAGCAGACATGCAGGAAGAAGTTCATAAACGAGGGCTTTCTTGAGAAAGCTTCCAGGAGAGTTTCATTTGGAAAGCACTGACGAAGCATTTACATTTACTATGCATGAAGCTGTGTAGACACCAGACAAATGAGACACAGTCTCAGCTCTTAAGGAGTGTGTGGTCTGGTGGGAGACACAGACAGGTTTCTGTGTTTGCTCCACAGTGTGGCACCCAGAATGGGCCGGGAAATCCTGAGACATAGGGGGCTCCCCTGGAGCAAGCAGACTTCCCCACAGACCCCTTGCAGAGGGCTAGTCAGAACCAAGCAAAGAAAAAGTTTGGGCTCACTTCCCTACCCACCATGTCCCCAGTTATAAGAGAGCAATTGCTCTATGGTTGAAGGAAAATTTTTAGTGAAATAATCCACATTGCAGTGGCTTTATTAGCATCTCAGTGGCTCCTATGACTATTAAGTACCCCAATCCCTGGAATCACAGAGCTCTCATTCCAAGCCCTCCTGGCACATGAACAAGAACTGAAGGCGAGTGAGCAGCTCGACCACTAAGCTAACTTGGTCAGCGGAGAGGTAGGACCGGCAGGCCCTCCGGCAGAGCAGCTGTGGAGACACCATCAGTGGTGGTGCATCTGCATAGCAGACTGGCGCAGATGAGCACTTTGTGCTCTTCTTGGGTGGAGTCATCAGAGAGCGAGGCCCCATATACCAGACACCCTCTGTTCCCCTGTGACCTTTGCACTCACCTGCTCCGGAGCTGGGTGCAAGCGCTGTACCAGACACGGCTGACTGGCTAACGGGGGAGGAATAATTAGGAGGGAGGAGCAGCGCCAGCCGGAATACCCAGGGGCCTCTGTTCCCTGTGCAGCCACCTCCAGGCAGCCTGGGCAGCCACCCAGCTGTGGTTCCACACAGTCCCTCCACCCCCAGGGGCCACACCAACTGGTTACAACTGGAAGTTCTCCCTGGTTCCCACTATCAGTCCTTGCTGCTGCTGCTGAGCTCTGGGTGGAGCCAGAAGGCCAAGAGTCCTGTCCCTAAATAAAAGCCATGCAATCTCCTGCAAGACCTGTAATGACAGAGGCTCACCTGGTACCAAGGACCGTGCTAAGCAGCCTTCTTGAGGAGTATGTTACCATTTACCCATTTGACAGAGGAAGAAACTGAGACCCTGAGAAATTGGGAACTAGCTGCAGGCTGCTCAGCGGTAAGCAGAGAATGAGGACTCACATCGGGTCATCTGCTCTGCCCCACCAGGCTAGGCTCGTAGGCTGCCTCCGGGCTCTCGCTACTGTAGCGCTGCCCTTGTGAATGGGCCCTGAGATGCAGAGGAGGCAGATGTTCACAGGGCAAGTCTGGGATGGCAAGAGACTCCTCGCCAGAGGGAACCAGCCAGATTGCACGACCCCACTGGACCTTATCTCCACGCCTCTCTCCTTCAGTTCCTTCTGTTCTGCTCTGCAAGACCTTTTTGGAGCTGGCTCCTGAATCACTAGTGGAGAAAAACCTGCTTTGACCAAGTTCTTCCCAGCATCTCTGGGCCAGCCCTGGGGGAAAGGCTTCTTGGCCAGGACACCTAAAGCTCCCCAGCCTTCACAAACCCCCTCCAGGCAGGGAATTAAAATAAAAAAGAGACAGAGAAGAGGAGGAGCCAGCTGAACACTGAGCTTCCCTGCACACTGAGTGAGGTTTAAACCTCCTGAGGACTGGAGCCCTGCAAGTTGCAACTCACCGAGAGCTCTTTCCCTGCAGCTGCATCACTAATTATAAGGGGAAGGTTGAAAGCGAACTGCAAGCTTTTTGTGATGGTGCCATTTTCTCTTTTACTCTCCTTTCTCTAGCTCCATTCTCCTGCCCCATTCTGGCTCCTTTTCTTCTGCCTTCTCTGGTGCCTGGTGACACACTCCTGCAGGTAAATATGAGTTGGCTGTGTGCATGGAACACAAAATCACATGCTAGGTGGACCTTTCAGAGGTCACAGACTCGAATCCCTGCCTCCTTACACAAAGTCACTGCTTATCTGTGAGCACCAGCAAGAAGTTAGCAAATGACCCGGACCTCTGCCTCTTGAGACAGCCTTAAAAAGTTTATTTTCCATTGCACAAACTCATGTTAAAGGCACAAGGAAGACACTTAAGATCAGCCATTATTGCAGCAACTGGAGAAAACATACTATCAATATTTTGATGTGCAGTCAAGCCTTTTGACATTCCCAAGACTGACAACTCAAGATATTCATGAATCAAAATTATAGAAAATGAAAATGTTAAGGGAACCCCCAAGAAGCTTTACAGAGACATACTTAACTCTTCAACTGCACCCTCATAGGCTGAAGGAAATGTGTCACCAGGCACCATAGACTGAAGGCTGAAGCCTTGTTTGAGTCTGGGATTGAATGAGGTGACACCACTTTGTGGATGAATGAAACAAAATTCAATGAAACAAAAGCCAGTGGGATGTATCTATCAGTTTGTCTGTGAACCTGAACTAACTGGGAGCCAAAGATGTGGCAAAGAGAAGGGAAATGCATTGGCAGGGGCTGCAGAGAACTGGCCGGTGCCTGGCGGCCAGGAACTTGGAGGTACAGGGAAAGCCAGCAGGAATCCTGCGTGGTACTAACAGGCTGAGTCCTCCAGCTTGACCAAGCCCAAATTTTCCAGGATCTATGTCCAGGTGTATTGTCTGTTCTAGAAAATGAGATCCTGGCAGGGCTGACCAGCCTTCCCCTATCCGAGGTGACCCCCAGTTGAGATAGGATCTGTGCTCCCAGGTATTAAAGCTGGGACCAATACAACCCTCAGAGAAGGTTAAGGGCAGAGCTGGCCCTGAACAGTTGCCACGGGAACACTTGGTTCCAGAGCACACCTCCAACGCAGGCCAATGGGGAGAACTTGCCAGAACTGTAAACCTGGGGCCAGCCTACCTCCTCACCCCTGAGCAGCTTTCAGCTCTCCTTGCTTAAGTCCCCTGGTACCAGGCGTCAAGTAGTGGCCAATCTTCCTTGGACAAAAAAAGACTCAGGCGGTCTGGCAGTTGAGTTTAAACCTCCATTCCAGGGGACTGAAGAGCTCAGGGCAATCCTTTGGAGTCCGTTGTAACCTGTACACACTGCCTGTCCCTCCCCTTCCTCCTCCAGGATTTAGCCTGGGGCTAAAAACCCTCACTTGCCACTCCCTTTGCACAGCCCCCAGCCAGCTGTGGAGTCTTCCATTCCTAGACCTGCTTGGGACTGACTCATCCCTTGCCAGAATCCCTGAGTCCTAGCCCAGAGCCTGCTCTCACCACACCCACAAAGCCCTTGCTGAATGCCCCTCTCTCTCACCCTGGAACCTCTAAGAGTTGATTTGTTTTTCCCCAACCACACCTAAGCTCCTCCAGCTTCTGTCTTCATATTTTATTTCCTCAGTGGTTCATCAAAGAGAAGAAAGAGGAGTGTGGTGAGAACAATCCCAAATAATAATAAAATAAAGGGAAAGATCTACACACTACTCTAAGAATCCTTACTAACTCACTCTTCCAAATGACTTAGTGGGGAAATTTAATTCAGAAGATCAATCACTCAAATTTCAGGCGAGCCAAGCATCGCCAAGGTCTTGAGAAGTGTTTGGAAACAGAAAATCAATCATTTTGGAATCATTCAAAACATGAAGAAAAAAAACACTGGAATGACCTCTCATTTTGTTTCCACTTAGCATACAGCCACACTTTTACATATATTACTTCCTTTTTGTTTGGTAACCATGCCTCCCACGTGCAAACACGCAACCACCCTCACCCAGAGCAGATTGTGCACACCCTAGGTAGAATTGCCAGATAAAAATCAAAATTTGAATTTCAGATAAACAACAAATAAATTTTAATATGTGTGTCTCAAATACTGCATGGGACATACTTATCACATATTCATGGTTTATCTCAAATCTCAACTTAACAGCATTTTCTATTTTACCTGGCATCCCTAACCCTCAGGCATCTACCTCTAGGTCCCCCTCAGAAGTACTCTCACCTAGTCCCACAAAGACACTCTACTATGGATGTAAACCTGGATCCATTGTCAGTTCTCCCTATTTTCACAGCCATCTGAAATTACACTGGTCAACAAATTTTTCCAAAAGTCCTATTACTGAAATAAAATTAGTCATTTCCTATCAATTTGTATGTGCTCAACACGAATTTGACAGTCAAATTCTAATTTTGGCTCTAGTTTTTTTTTTTTTTGGAATCTGCAATAAATTGATGTTTACATCATGAAATGCATGCCAATCACTGGGCAACAAATTTTTACAAAGTCAAATTACTGAAATAAATTAGTCATTTCCTATCAATTTGTATGTGCTCAACACAAATATGACAGTCAAATTCTAATTTTGGTTCTAGTTTTTTTGGTAATCTGCAATAAATTGATGTTTACATCAGGAAATGCATGCCAATAGTAATAGGGCTATGGTTAATACCTGTAAAAAATCAAGTCATAGACTACTTCTTAGATTTCTTTGCTTGTCTCTTATACAGCTGGTCAGGAACATCTCTGGGGAGCGTTCAGCAGTAGTCAGCCAGCATTGTAGTGGACCATTTTCCCTGGTATCTTTGTTCCATTGATGCGCTATCTTGATGAAAACATTTGCCATGTTCATCACTAACCATACCACAGTTTTCAGGGAAGAAATCCAGATGGGAATGAAGGAAGTGGATCTTTAGAGACATATTGCAGCCAAGTTTCTGATACTGCATCAGCATGTCTTCTACTAGTTCCTTGTAATTTTCTGCCCCAACATTCCCAAGAAAGTTTGTAGACACTAGGCGAAAAGCATTCCATGCTTGTTTTGCATCACCCTGCAGCAAGTTGTTGAACCGGTCATCTCAATGCAGACAGAATGTTTGGGTAGACTATTCTCGACTTCTTTTGCTTCATTATTCTGCCAGAAAGAGGAGGAACCAAGCAGAAGTAACAGTCTTTTATGTGGCTGCTTGGCTCTCTCCACACCATGGGGACTGCAAACGGCATTGATGGTCTTTTGCCATTTAACCACTGTGAAAGCTGTGTTGTCCATGTAGCACAGCATATATGTGGGGCCCAAGGCTTGTCTTGGTCACCAACCTTGCATCCAAAGTCAAGATGATAAGCCTTCTTCACTTGGTTTTCCTCTGGTTGGCAAATATCACTTCCCAACAAGAAGAGCAGAAGTTGTCCACACTATTAAAACACTTTCGAGGCATGACTGTTCTATATTGTGCCTAAATGGATAAAATAATAACAGTTCTATGGAACAAGAGCTTAAACTGTCTCACACAAAGTCTGAAATCTTTTCAATGCTCAACCTTTCGGACAGGGCTTTCTAGAGTGCACTGCTGATGTCAGCTTACTTTGGCAGCTGCCTGGCAGTAGTATTGCATTGCATCAGAAAATGATGCAATCAACTCTGGAGATGTGTGCATGATGGTATTATGCAATGCGATGCAATATAACATCATTCTAGGCTGATTTAGGATGTTGTTGCAGTCCTACTGGATAAATTTACATGGTGAAACATATAAAATGAATTATATGAAATATCTTCAAAACGAGAGTTAATTAAAAAATTTTCAGGGTTATATTCATGTTCAGCACACCAAGATACTACAGATTAGGGCCTTTTTAAGTCAGTTATGATCTCAATGTTGACCAGTGTTATTAGTGCTGCAGGCCTAGAGAGTAGCAGGTTATTTTCAAGCCCTTTACCATCTGCTTTCCTTCTGATCTCACTCACAAATGTGGTCAGTGACTCAAAGGTTGGGGGTGGAAGGGTGCTCAAATGCACCAAATGTCAAGGATCTTTGTTATCCCGAAAGGTTATTAGCTTACTCACTCTAAATTGTCCCTCTAGACCAGTGCTGGTTTGGGTTCAGAAAAGGCTGCAAGCAGCAATGGCTCATGTGAAGAGTTTAATTCCCAGGTGCTAGAGAAAATCAAAGAAGTGGCTTAGCTGGTTGCCAAGGTAACATCACAGCGATGTTCAGGACCATAATGGTGCTGTCTTAGCAGATCTGTTGTTACAGAACCAGAAGTCTGTTCTGTACCTATTATTAATGGCCCTCCCAGTACTGTGTGCCACAGAGATTGACCCTGGCATGGTGACAGAGTCCCAGGCTATCTCTAAGACTCTTCTCTGCTCATAGTCTAGAAGTTGTACACACTTCATGTTGGTGGGCTCTCTCTGGGCAGAGAAGAGCAAAGAGCTCCCAAGTCCTTCATAGGACTCCCTGAAACACCTTAGCTGAGGGCCTTTCCCTTGTTGGGCACGTGTGGACAAGACTCCCTCGTTTTTTGACTCACCCTGAAGTGAGTTGTGCCCAAACCTCAGGCCTCTAACTGGCAACCTGGCAGCAAGCCTGGGATAGTGGGGGAAGAAGCCATTCTCCCCCGTCTCCAAAGCTGACTTGCTCAGAGGTCCACCCTGCCAACTGGCCTTCCTCTGAGCTTCCTAATCCATAGGATGGGTTCACTTGGTCAGCCAGATACTGTCAGGAGGATCAAAAAGACGATGCCTGTGGATATAGAGTGGATTCTTAGGACAGAGTCAAGATCTGAAGCACCAGATCCTTTTCAAAGGTAAGATATGGTTTGAGGCTTTCAAAATAGATTTTTTTTAAGATTTATTTATGCAGACAAGCTGGGTTACAGGCCAGAGGCGTGGGGAGGCGAGAGGGTTCACCAGAGACAGAGTGGGGAGCAGAACAGACAGATAGACGGACCTACACTGCTGAGGGTATCTCCAGGAATTCTTCCCTGAGAAATTTAGGGCATTTAGGAAACAGAAAACTATCTCTGGGCTTCTAGAACCCAAACAATTCAGAGAAAGAACATAGGCTCCCCAGAAGGAGTAAAAAGAATGTTGGGAAGAAGAGTTCAAACTTCACAAAGAGGACCAGTAATTGGCAGCTCAGGAGTCTCACAGAGTGAAAAACCTCTCTGCATAAAACTTGACAGAACCATGACCTTATCACAGCACGCTGCAGAATCAACATTCCATGAAGACACACAATGTCAACACTCTTAAAGATGGGAAGAGAGAGCATCAGTGATATTCCAGTGCCATGTAAAATTCAGAAAAATCCATGAAGATGTTTTACTACAAGTCCTCTGGTGGCAGAAAACAGAACCTTCTCCAGCCAGCTGCTGAGAGGGAAGCAGGAACCATAAGGGGAGGATCATGGCACTCTGGAATAAAAGTCATTGGGATTCAGGACTATTTTCATTGTCTGCAACTATTGGTCTCATCCTCCTCATCAGCTACTGAATATGTCTTCATCTTCTTGTTCCAACATCCCAGGCTCCTAAGACGCCTCAGATCCCGGGACTAGTACTTGTTGATCCTTCTTTCAGTGCCTTTCATTCACCTTCATGGAAGAGAGTCCAACTGGCTCAGCCTCACCCCTGGGTGAACCCTGATGGGATCAGGTGTCTTAGCCTGTGTTGGTCCCTGTAGTGGCAGGAGCACTGAGCTATGAGCAGAGGAAGGACAATCATCCATCTGCCGGGAACGTTCCCGTATGAAGGGAATGAGGAATACATTGAGAAGGGGATGCTGAGGTGTATTTACAAAAGAAAACCTTGCTCACTAGCCACAAGGAGAATGAAGAATTGGAGCTTCAGATCTGAAGCTCATCCCTTTAGCAGAGAGGGGGTGGCAAAGAATTTCGCAAATATCCTGTCAATATTCTCAGCAACACTACATAGATGGCTAAATTATTTCTATTTTCCAGGTAAGGAGAACTGAAGGTCAGAAAAATAATTCACCAAGGTCACTCAGCTCATTGGTGAAGGCACGATGGTGTAGAGCAGGCCTGTGTGACTCCTAACCTGGATGATTTCTGCCAGTCAGGCTCAGAACAACTTTCCCACTGGAGCCAAATGAGATGCAGATAATTAAAAGCAATCCACTCCCCAAATCACCGGAAGTGGTGAAGAATGGGAAGGAAGAAGAAAAAAAATGGATCATTTTTCTTGAGAAAATAGGAAAGACAAAATGGTAGAAAGGTGGAAGAAATCTGGCCTGGAGACCCTCAGAGTGAGACGGGGATGGCAGGGAAATATGAAATTTAAGGCCATAGCAAAGGACTCACTTTAAAGGAGTGATTTTTTGTTGTTGTTTTTTTGCTCCTGTACCAGAAGTGCCTATCAAGAAAAAAAATCCCCAGTCATTCGTTGCTCAAGCAACAGACAAAACCGGAGCCTTATGAGGCCTTTACCAGGTCAAGAGCTTTTATTTTTCCCCTCTACCCCCAACATTTCCATTGTCAAGATGAGGGGCAGAGGCTTGCTCAGACACACCACTCAGAAGACACAGCAGAAACACAACCTCACTCGAACTGGAAGGGAAGGTGAGGAGAGGCAAAGGGAGGGGTGAGAGAAACGACGCCTCCCGCCCGACCCTACCTGAAGATAGTGAGAGGAGCTGAGGTCAGTCAGGTCCTCACACGGATGCCCAGAGAAAGTAAGAGGAAGGGGAGCTAGGAGAAATGCTCAGGGCTACAACACACACACACACACACACACACACACACACACACACACACACACACCCCAGCAAGAGGAAAGCTGCCTTGTTTATCCTAATGAAAGCATCTGGATTTCTCGGTGAGATCCTGACTTGGGTCTTTTCCTCATTTTCCAGCAGGATTAAATGGTGAAATGCCTGGCAAGAGAGGGGCTGTGAGTCAGCTGCAGATTCAAGTTCAGTCCCTCTGCCCCTCTGCTCTGCTCTTTGCCAGACCACACAGCCTCCTGCCCTTCCTGCCAAGCATGGCTTAGCTCACTGTCCAGGTAACACCCTTCAAAGATTCGGGGGTGAGATGGCTTGGGCTGGGTCAACCCCAGGATGGAAGCAGCGTCATCTCCCAGCCCAAACACCCCTCATTAGTTTTCTTGAATGTGTCCCCCCATACACACCCTGACACTTTGAATAACCCCTTGAAATTAGAGCTGGACTGTCAGTCTCCTGTGCATTGCCATGTCTATGCGATTTTGGTCTTGAGAGGTTGACCAGAAGCCCCCCCCCCCATGCCAGACTGCAGCTTGGCAATAACAGTCTGTGTGTTTTTTCCTGGAGTTGGTCACACTCCCTTGGGCAGTCGTAAAAACAGAGCACTTAAGGGACCACAAACCATAGTACATCTATCAAGGTATATTATGGGGGTGCCCCAGGATGTGGGTCTTATGGATCCTAGGCTGGCTGCCTACATCTCTTAAGGCCACTTGTACTAACTAGAGAAAATTGTAGAGAACTCTACACACTCTTCTTTGTGTCCCCAATAACACAGTGAAGGACAGGGCCAGGTGCTAAAGTGCTCTCTTTCAGTGTCTGCTGAGTTCATCTGCTGGTAGCTTCCGTGACTTTTTTTGAAACAACCACAAAACCTGAGAATCATGAAAACAACTTAGCATTTCTTTCTCTTTTAGGTCCTTTCTCTCTTAACAACTGACTTTCTGCATGAGATTTAGCATGGTCCATGGACTCAGAGTTCTATTATTTTACTGGTGAGGAACCTGAGGAAAAATGGGATTGATTTGTCAAGCATGGTGGTAGGTAGAATTCTAAAATGATCCATGGTCTCATATACTCTCCTCCCTTTGAGTGCTGGTTACATATATCATTTGTTCTTAAACATTAGAATGTGGCAGAGGGGGCCTCCCTGGTGGTGCAAGGGGTTAAGTCTCAGCACTATGAAGCTATCTGCAGCATGAGTTCCATCCTGGCCAAGGAGCTGACCCACATATGGCATAGTAGACCTCTCCTGTCTTACCCGCTGCTCCCCTCAGCAGTGTACTTTAGTAGATCTGCCTGTTTTGCTCCCCACTCTGTCTCTGGATAATCTTCTCACCCCCCAGCACTTCTGGCCTACACCCCAGCTCTTGCATGCATAAATAAAAAAATTTAAAAAAAAAGAATGTGACAGAGATGATGGAATATCATTTTTAGGGTATGTTACGTGATATGGCAAAGGTGAAGGGATTGTTCAGCTTTAATTAGCAGTTTACTTTAACTCAATCAAATGATTGATTATCCAGGGTGAACCTGACCAAATCAGGTGAGCTTTTTGAATGACAGTCTGTTTCCAGTGGGGTCTTTCTCTCTCTTTCCTGCAACAGCTACTTTTTGGCGGGGGCAGAGGGACTTGCTCTCTGAGCACGCAGGCCACCACCTCCTCCTGAGCCCCCATCCAGTTCACCCCGTTGTTTCAAGCACTCATTTTCTCCACATCTCCCATTTTCTTCCTGTAACAGAGACATCGCCATAAAAAGAGGAGGTTCCATGTTCCTTGTCCCACCTAGTGAGGGGTGAAGCTGAGTGGCCAGGTAAAGATACACAACACCTCAGGCAGGCAGGTTCAAAAGAGACACCTGGAATAGAGTCCACTTGATCTTTGGCTTTGGACTTACACCAGGGACTTGGGGGAGACAAATGAAAGAGAGAGATGCAGAGACACTTACAAGAGATGCATGGCTGAGAGACATGGGGAGGCTGACAATGGCAGACGTTACTTTGATTTTATTTTGTCCCAGACTTGCCTGGCCCCTTTCATCCCTTTCCTGTGGGTCCCCACCAGAAGATGCCTTAGACTTACGGCAAGCTTTTGGGCTTCAGCTGCCCTACTTCAGGCCAACGCTGTATGGCTGGGCATTTACCCATGAGTGGATAGGTAACTTAGGATATTTTATTCGGAATTTCTTTCATCTTCTCTTCCCTCTCTCTCTCTCTGCACACTAGTCCTATTAAATTCTTCCACACTAAGTAAGCTTTGTCTTGTGTGCCCAGATGGCCAGACCCCTTTAGAACTTGCAGGTTTGGGACTCCCAGGGTGCCCCTCTGTCTGTGCACTAACATTCCCACATTGACGTGTTGGCCAGCTCTTAATCCCCCTTACAAGATCAAATCAAGCAGATGTTTTTGTCCCTCCTTCCTTCTCAGCTACCTCTCTGCCTTCCTGGGAAACTGAGTATGTTCCTGTCAATAACTTGGACATCCTTAAGCCCAGATTGAGGTGTTCTTCCCCGCCTAGTGTCTTCTCTCTGGGAGTTCATGCTCCTATTGCCATATTCTCATACATGATCCCCAGGCCTCTACCCCCAGGCCTCTTCCTTCTAGACCTGCTGTATTCTGTGCTGAGTAACTTTACCAAATGTACCACTTGTAGGAGAGCAAAAATCTTCCATCTCAAAATATGTCACTTTTGACAAAAGTTTTATATTGACTCTGAGGCTAAGTAAAAGTAGCTGTGATATTTATCTGTAAGTTTCTCTCTGTAAAGGCCTCTCCCAGGAAGAACTAATCTTATCTCTTTTCCTTGAGAAGGTAGAACTTAAATCTGTCTTCCTTTGTTTTCCTTGATAAATGCCCTAGCTGACTTCTCCCAACCTCCCTTGTCTTAGCTAAGCTATGGTGTCTGAAGCCTTCTGGGCCAAGTTACTCAATCATGCTGGGTCTATACATGTTACTATTAAAAGTGTATAACTTTTTCTCTTCTCAGTTTCTCTGATGTTAGTTGATTTGCCAGCCTAGCAATACCCAGTGGGATATAGGATGATTTCTTTTGTGTCCCCAAGACTCTCTCCCATGTTCTCTCCACTTTGCTTCAGTGCACCCCCTGCCTATATCGCCTGCCTCCCACCCCATCTTCTCAGTCCATACTCTAGAAACTCATAGTAATTTATCTTCACTTTCCTCAAAGATTCTTTTAATGGTCACCAAATTCTAGTGGCCAGAATTTACAAGGAAATCATCACTCTCCCTTCTTAGTATGGGAATGTTTGGCTGAATGTTTTCAGGATGTAGTACTAATGTGCAACCAAGGGGCACCACTGGTCCCCCAAAATTTGGAGTGTATGCCCTGCCATCTGCTGCATAAAGACAAAGAAAGTTACCCTTACTGTGATAGAGCTTAAATAGAATTCGTGTGCATATAAAAGATATTCCTAGTAATAGTTTCCCAATAAAACACCCAAACTTACTCATTCCCTGTGGGCAAATGCCCAGCCAAACAGGGTCAGCCCAAAGTTGGGCCACTGAGGCCCAAAAGCTTGCCACACGTCTAAAGCACCTTCTGGCAAGAACCACAGGAAAGGAGCAAAAGGAGGAAGTCCGGGTGAGAAGGAGAGATAAAAATATAAATCAAGATAATGACCACCATTGTCTTTGCCAAGGACAGTCTCCCCACATCTCTCACCCACATATCTCTTCCAAGTCTCCTACATATCTCCTCTCCACATCTCCTCTAAGTTTCCCTCCCAACAGTTGCAAGTGGAACTGATGAAGTAGAGATAGAGCCCAGGTGTTCGGTTATATGTACCAAGCTTGTTGCTTGACTCTACCCCAGCTTCCCTGCTCAGGAGGTCCAGTTCATGGCACATTGGGACTTGTAATCCAAGGTGGTTGCATGTAAGTGGGGATTGGGAAAATGACATCCTTTCACTATGCTGAGATGCTCTGCCCCCCTTCAAATGAAGAAAGAAATTTCATAAACATAATAATGTATATGAAACTAGAGTTATATTTTCATTATATTTGAAAATCCAGTCCATGGGAGTGGAGAAAGCAAACAGGCCTGGGTGTTGGAGGGGATGGCATGGAGTAACGGCAGTGCCATCACACTGTTCTGTCTGCCTTTGTGTGTGTCTGAGATTCTCCATGATAAAAACTGTCACCCTGAAAAGGGTCTAAAAATTGTCACCAGGTGAGACCCTCTCTCACAGGTTCTAGTTCCAATCACCTGCTCCCACAAATGCAAACGAAAGGACCTTTGGTACAGCAAAAGATAAAAAAAAAATATTCTAAACAATAGGGTAGAAAGAGCAGTAGAACTAGCAAGGGAGAGGGCAATGGTCCCATTACCAGTAGATAGTGTGAGGTGGAGTGATAGCTGCAGAAGCAAGCAGAGGCCTGCTGAGGTGAGAGATGCACCCCTGCTTTAGGTGAGGGTGCCACCAAGGTCCACCACCTAGAAGGCCAGTTGATTTCCATAGCATCTCCAGTGAAAACAGAGAGGGGGCCTCCCTGGTAGTGCAAGGGGTTAAGTCTCAGCACTATTAAGCTATCTGTAGCACGAGTTCAATCCATAGCCAGGGAGCTGGCCCACAAGGCACAGCAGACCTCTCCTGTCTTGCCCACTGCTCCCCTCAGCAGCGTATTTCAATAGACCCGCCTGTTCTGCTCCCCACTCTGTCTCTGGGGAATCCTCTCACCCCCACACCTCTGGTCTACACCCCAGCTCTTGTATGTATAAATAAATAAATCTTTAAAAAACACAGAGAGAGAACCCATGTACATGACTCCTTTTTAAAGTCTCACATGATGGAAACTCTGCTCTGGCCCCTTCCCAGAAGACCCCCACTCAGGAAATCAGGGTTCAGACCACAGCACCACGCAGGAGCCAGCCCCCCAGGCTGGGACAGTGTCCAGAAGTCAGAGGTCAGCATTTAGGCCTTCATTGTGTCAGCCACCTTCAGCTGCCTCAGGCATTCAAACTTGTCTTCTTAAAAAAATTAAATAACCAGTCAAATATTCAAAAAAAAGAAAAGAAAAAGAAAACTCCAAGGATGGTGGGTCAATGCTGTTTCCATCGTCCTTAACAGTGACACAGGCTGACAGCAAGCTGCCTTTCTGGAACTACGCGCCTCCCCAGGCCCCGCCCAGCCTCGTCCTTCTTGGGTCTTGCCACAGGCTGCGTGCATTTGTGGTCACTGTGCTACAGCTATGAGAGGATGGATGGATAGACACATAGATAGGCAGATGTCAGGAAGTTATTTGTGTTTTTTGTCATTTCTCTTTTGGGGGTTGGGGGGGGGGGTGGGCCAGAAACCACCATGGAGCTACTTGGTCTGTGACAGTTCATCTCTGTGTCTCTGGAACGCAGATTGCTGTTATCCTACATTTCACATGCTACTTCTTGCCCAAGTCCAGGATTTACATAACCCCCGACACATTTTCAGACCAGATGTGACAGGTACAGGCAGTCACATCTGTGGGGCCTGCACTGGCGGTTGGTGGATCAGGTAATCATTGTACCAGATGAAGGGAGGTCACATCACGCCTTTCTGAGGGTCAAAAAAATAGCCCCAGTGCCTCTCCAGGACTCTGGCTCCTAGTTCAGACTGACTTTCCATCTCTAGAGCCAATATTGACCTCACTGGTTTCTTCCCAGACTCTCAGAGTGGAGTTGCACCCCATTCATTCCAAAGTCTTGGCCCTGGGCAACATCAAGCCCAGGAAATGCCCAAAAAGAACCCCATGATCTCTAACATGGGCACCCATCCCCACCACCAGCACCCCGACACCTTTTGCCGTGTGGTTGGGTTTTCATAGCCTTTAGAAAGCAAATGATTAGGGAGGGTTTAATAAATATCAGCAAAGGAAATTAAATTTATTTGGTCTCATTTCTTTTGCCTTTAATAATTTGGCAACCTAGAAAAGATAACTAGAAAGACGGGCTAGTTACTAAGAATCCAAAAGAGAAGGAAAGGAAGGCTGGCAGGCAGGGAAGGGAAGGAGAGAAAGGGGAGAGAAAGAGGGGCAAAAAGGAAGGGGGGAGGAGAAAATGGGAGTGGAAGGGGAGGAACTGACTTCATTCATTAACACATCCACAAACCCTCCTGAGGGTCTCTGACGTGCTCACTGCTGTTCCAAGCCCAGGCAGCACAAGGGGCTGTGGTCAGGCCACTTATACTCACACACTTTCTTTCTAGACACAGTCAAGATATTAAAAGACTAGGAGAACCGACATGCAGATCTGCAGTCTCTGGTTATAGAGACCCCATGGAAAGATGATGGGAGAAGGTATGGAGATTAACAATACCTGCCACTGAGTGTTTTATTACCTTTTATGGATTGAACTGTGTCCCCCAAACTCACAGGCTGGTGTTCTAACCCCCGGAATGTGCCCTTATTTGGAACTGTAGGATGATGATGATGATGATGACGACGACGACTACAACAATAGGATTATTGCAGACATAATCAGGTAAGATGTGGTAGGGTGGGACTTCCGGCGAGACTGGTGTTCTTGTGAAAGGGGAAACTTGGACACAGATGCATGCTCGGGGGGACACCATGAGAAGAAGGTTGGAGTCCAGTTGCACCAGCCAAGAACCAACCAGAAGCTGAGCCAGAGGCCTGGAGCAGAGCCTCCCTTGGAGCCTGCAGAGGGAACAGGCCTGCCCACAGCTTGGGCTCAGCCTACCAGCCTCTGTGACATGGTACATTTCTGTCATTGAAGCTGCCCCATTTATAGCCCTTGTTACAACAGCCTGGTATACAGGAGTGCGCCCGTGAAGGCTGCTGGGCTCTGGGAGCTACACGGATACTAACCCACAGGCCACTAAGCCATGACGACCCACTGACAAGCTCCATGTCCCATTTCCATATCTCCCCTAGATCAACTGACCCAGAGGAAGGGTAGTTACTGGCTCAGACTGAGCTGCTTTCATCTGAAGTGTCAACCAAAGCCTGGCACTCAGGGGAGCCACCCTTCATACCCAGTCTGCCTGGGAAAATCCCACATCTCTTTCCACTCAATCTAGCAATCCTTGTTCTAAGCAGATGTCATCTATTTGGTTGATTTCTGGTTAAGATGCTTCTGCCTCCCACCTGGAGACTGAATTGGCACCTTTACCTAAGTCTGCATGAGTGGAAGGATCTAGAGAGTGGTGATGTTCATGCTGTGGGTGCTACCTCCACTCTTACTTTCTCACCGTCCAACAAATTGGTAGCCAGCTCTCCTGGTTTTGTGCCATCTCTGTGTGCAACCTCCAGTATATCCCCTAGCAATTACGCACACACACATGCACACACCCCAGCCATATTACAGACTGTTTGTTCTATTTATAAATTCTATAAGTGTTTAATTTGCATTTTTTGGCCAAGCTTGGCTCTGATTTTCAAAGGCACAAAACCCAAGCAACACCACTGTTGTTGTCACTGGCTAGTGATGGCCTAAAACAGCAGGTAGTTGCCGAGTGAAGACTGGGTGACATGGTGTCATGTTATCAAAGTGAAGCTTTTGCAGTACTATTTCATTTTGCCAATGATTTAAGGGGTTTTCTTGGGTAATTTTGATTATACTTAATTTTTGTACTTCAAGCAGACTGAAACTACTGTCTAAGCCATTACTGCACTGTAATTTTAAAAAGTGGGAAACTGAAATCATCAAACAGGACATCAAAATGAGCCCACCAAGCTTAAGAGCTTGCACAGTAACAGTTAAACCATAATCACAACATGGGTAGAGATCTGGTTTCATCAACCAACACACTAAATTAATGTCATTTTGCATTTTGTTGGGCTTGTTATTTTGATTGAGTTTATTTACAGGTTTGTTGGATTTTACTGTGAGATAAGCATATACCATAATATATTTGTGCATATTTAGTTACACTACAACTAACGTATGTAAGTCCGACAATAGGAGTACTTGTAAGTCACTGTTATTTTAGGAGTCTGCAATTACTCACATCTGTGACACAAAGGGTTGACCAGACTAATATATAAAGGGACAAAATAGGAACACATGGACATTACCAACAGTCTGTGAAAATCATGCGAAGATAAATCTAGGGGTTCAGGAAGATGTTGGAACAGTTAGGGGATGGAAAAGTTTTTCATTCAAAAGTAATTTATTAAATGTCTTGTACTAGAGGCTGCACTAGAAGCTCTTGGTCGAGAGGTAAGGAAGGAAGGACAAGCAGGAAAAAGTTACTAAGGACCTTGGGTCTTTCAAGTGATTTGGTCTAATAGGGAAGACATAACCACACTAGGTAGTGCTGATTAAACACTAAGGAGGTTCACCTAGAAGGCCACTTTCAAGGCTCACAAAATCAATGGGGAGGGAATATTATTCCCCCATTTTACTGATGAGGACATAGAGGACCACGTGGGATAATTGCTACTATCCAGCTAAGAGTCCTTGAGAAATCCCACATTACAGTTAAGAAAATCTTCCAAGGTAGATGAGATTTCAGTGGGATTTTTCGTGATGATTAAGAGTTTGCTAGTCCACAAAGAAGGGGAAAGGCATTCCTGTCAGAATGAATAGTTTGTGCAAAGACCTGGGCCAAGGTAAAGAATGATTTCTCTAAGGAATGGCACAAAGATGTGAACTGGCCCAACTGAGAACGGAGCCAGCTGCTTTGAAGGAGTCCAAACACGTCCCTCAAGCCCAGTAATGGAACAAAACCATGACCCAAGCGATCCTCCCCACACTAGCAAACAAACAGTGTTTCCTGAAGGTTTGGAAAGCAGACACAAATCTTCTAAGCAGGGCCATCGCCCACAGTTGTGCCCTGCATAGTAAGTGCCACCGAAATGGCACTATTCACACTGCCAACGTCACCTATGTGTGCATTCATTATGACAATTTCCTGGAAAGGACAGTAACATATCTTGTTCTAATAAAATCTATCTTTTTTAAGAATTGTCTGAAAAATGAAAGTGTCTTGGGGAAGGACATCTTTTGCTGACTCACACAATTTGCCCTATGTGCGATGGTAAGCTCGCTCTGACTGCCATTTCCTCTCGAACTGCAGTGAAAGCTACATTCCAACCACTCACTGTGATATCTTTTCACCTATTCAGGCCCAAACGTATATTAAACCTGCTTCAAGCAATTAACACTTTCTTGCTGCTCCTACCCCATGTGATTTCAACTTCCCTATCTAGCCCATCTCCCTCCTTACCTGGGATCTACCAACATTGCCTTCTAAACCACAATGAATCTATTTTCCTAGTGAATCTCAGTTTCCCCAAATTTAAACACAGTCCTCGGGGGCTGTCCACTGCAGGGCTGGGCCTGTCCTGACCCAAAAAGTTAGGAGGCCTCTAACCAGAATTGTACCTGTGGTGCCTTCCCCAGTCTGCCAGATCTGCTGGAACCAATCCAGAGCCTTCTAAACATTGACTTAAACTATACATTGCTCACATAGAAATATAAATCATTCTGCATGATTGTTGGTTCCTGCTCCTTTACAAGTCAGCCTGAGGGTCCATTTAGACTCCAGTTACCTCTCCACTTAGCCAGCACCCTAAAAGTTACCTCTAAAGCAACACGTGGTTTCACCCTCAAAAATCATTCTAACTCCAATCAATGAGAAATCTCATACAAAACCTACAACACCACTGTACAGGACGGAAACACGTTATTTCACAATGGCTGCCTCTCTGAGGGAAGACCAGCGCGGGCTGGGGACAGAGTAGAAGGCAGCTGCTGTCTGTCACACCGAGTTTCTTTTTAACAAACTCTCAAACAGGGCTGGTAAGATGTTCATACGTGCTGGGTGCAGGTGGTGCAGAGAGGTGAGCGGTTTTGTTATTCTACTTGGGGAAGGACTGAAGTTTTCCATAATAAATATTTTCAAATTGAAAACGGGCGTTTTTTTAGGCACTTTGACCAAAGACCGTATTCTAAAATCATTCATCAGAGACGCTTTAGAGTGATCTTTAACGAACCCTCAGTAGTCCGGTTCTGACCAAGCCTTACCTGATCTCCAGGTGAAGAGATCTTGAAGAGCCAGAGCTGGTGGACTTTGGGGGTGCTCCCAGCACAGGCTAGATTGATGCTGTCCTGTACACACAGGGCAGAAGAGAGGCTAGGTTCCCCACCACAGACGTGGACGGACCCTCCATCCCAGCTTTTGTTCCCACCCCCACCCCCCCAACCCCCCACGCGACCCTGTAGCTCCAGACTTCCTCCATTGCCTGCCTCCCACCTTCTGGGAAAGGAGGCGTGTTTACAATGATGTACCTATGCTGCCACCTAGCCTTCGGCCGCGTCACTACAACAGCGCCGCTCTGCACAGACCTCAATCTTGCTAACTTCTCTCATCTGGGGAGGGACCTGAAGCGCAGGGTACTCTACTTCTTGAAGGTCACTGTACCTTGGTCTTGGACCAGAGCCGGGTAGCAGCAGCAGCACGCCTGAGGTGTGCCAGCCTCTGGGAAAGGACTGATGTCAATCTCATAAGGGCTTCTAAGCGGAATAATTACTCACTGTGGTTTGGGCAAGTCTGTCTGTGAGTGGTGAGAGCAACGCAGAGGAGCAAATGAAGACAAGACCCTTAGCTGACGTTTTTCCTTTCCAACCAGAGGAATCCAAGACACTTTATGTCCTGTTAAAAGTCTAGCTTTCCCAAACCATGTTACCACCCTTGTCGGGAAAACCACTTAGACACAGAAAATGATCAGAGGACTCAGCTTTTTAAAACCGAAATGCTGTGCGCCCTTTGGAAAGTTGTCTACAGAAAAGCACCAATCATTTATCGGTTGCATTTCTTGAAACTTGGTGTGTGTATGCAGTTAGTCTTTTAAGGAAAGGGGAGGGTGGTCTCTGGGGATAGGGATACAGTGGATGATATTTAGCTTCTTTCTTCTCCAAGAAATGTGACTGAAAAGCTTCAAACTCCAATGTGTCAGAGTGGCAGCAAAAGTAAGTGAGCAAAGAAGGAATGCAGGGAGTCTGCCTCTGACATTTGCATCTGGTGGGAATAAATACGCTCCTCCCCTTGATAGCAACAACTTTTTTTCCAGAAGTAACCTGCTAAAGGTGATTGTGAACAGATCTCAGCCTTCAGAATGGAGGGGCAAGGAAAATGGAACCGGGACAGGCTCCTAGACACCCCCATCTCCCAACACCCCACTCAGCCACCACATATTAATCATGTACTCCCGAGCAAAACCCACTCCAGGTCCCCACCTTTGGGCAAGCTCACTATAGAGAATCCCAGGCTACTGAGAAGCCCTTCTCTTGCGCCCTCTCCGGGCCCCTGGGCCAGCAGCCCTCGCCCTCTTAGCTCTCAGCCCCTCACAACAGCAGGCCTTTCTGCGTGGAGATAAGAATGGGCTTTAAGTTCACAGTTCTGGAGCGTACCCTCTCCCCAGCCCCCTCTCCACCCTGCCCCAAGAACCACTCCCACCGGACCCCCTCCTTCCTTCTCTACACCACCTTTTCCTCTTCTCCATGAATCATCCCCCTCTTCCTTTTACCTGTCCTCACACATTTTATTTTCCAGTCACTGGAAGTCAGCTAGACAAAGACACGTCACCAAAGATGTGTCTCAGGATGGACTTTGGAGGGGCCAGGACTAGGTAACTCATGTTTCTCTGGAAGGAACACAATTTCCCCATTCATCTTAAATGTTACCCGGGTGCCTGTTGGGGGTAGGGGGTGCAGAAATAGAAGCAGGAACCGGACACATGGCACCTTGTCAAGCTACTCTTGTAGTCTGAGCTTGACAGGAAAGGAAACGGAACCGTGATGTCTCCAGCTCCTCAAACACTTCAGCCAAATTTTGGAATCTTCATGTTCTCCCTACCTTAGCAAAGCCCCAGGCAGAGGTCAGAAGAAAAGCCAACAACAGGTCTCACTGCTCTTTTTGTTTTTTGAATCACTCTACTCAGCTTCTCCCACACTCCAGACACCTAAAATCCTTTTGGGCAGCAGAAAACAAAAGTACAACTTCAGTCTGGCTTGAAAATGTGCCTTTTGGCAAACAGGTAAGTGAGAACAAAGATCGGGATCTGGGAGTGTTCACCACAGAGCAAGATGCTCCAGAGCAGCCAGAGAGATATTTTCTTCCAAACACTTCTACAGAAAGAATCTTATCATAGATAAGGGTGCAGTCTAGTGGCAAACTTCCTGAAATGCAGCCCCTTCTCCAGAACAGTCAGAGCACTGTGCCAGTTTAGGGAAATATGGACGGGGCTCTGGTCCCTCCCAGAGCTCCCAAAGAGGGCAGGGTGACTAGACTTTTCTCTGACCTGGCTGTGAAGCCCACAGCCCACCCATGTCCACTCCAGAAACAAAGGAAAATCATCCCCTTCCTTCTGTGAAGACATTAGTTTTCTTTCCTTTTACTGAGAAAATAAGGGATTTGTGACTCTGGAATATATTGAGGTTTCAAATGGGGTCACAATGCTCCTGCTTGGGGTCTCTTCAGAGCAAGCGCTGTGGCCCCCTCATCCCAGTGTTACCTCTATAACAAGGAGTCCTAGCTCTGTCTGTCACCAAGTCCCTTGGAAGAGGTGGCCCTTTCAATAGCCTTTCCAAGGGCCTGGGTTCACTCCAATCTGCCTTCCTTCTGCAGCAAGAAAGTCCAGGTCTCCAGGCCAGATTTTCGGACTTAGAATTTCTCCAAAAGGCCAGTCTCTGGAACTCTCTGCTCCCTACAAAGCTGTTGTATGAATGACCCTTCCTGCAAGTATACACAATACACACACACACACACACACACACAGCTTCCCTGGCCAATAAAGTGACTGAAAGTGCTCACTTCTTGAACATATGACCAAAGACATTCACTTCAGCAGCAACAGAAACAGGATTAAATCCCCTTCCCAGGGCTTCTTTTTGGGGGGGAGAGGGAAGGGAGGGGGTGGTAGAGGTCCAGTTTTCCTTTTCTTTTTTATTTCTTTTTAACTCAGCCACCACCCATCATCCCTAGCCATCCTCTACACACACACACACACACACACACACACACACACACACACACACACCGTACAGGGTAACTTAGACACCAGCAGACAATCATTTCCCAGGCTTGCGAAGAATTTCTTGGGCACTGTGTATATCCTTGGCTAATAAGAAAATTGCCTCTCCGTCCAGCCTGGGCCTTGAGTAGTTAAGGGTTGGTAGGGCGGGGGAGACCAAGTTATTCCTCATTGTGTGCACCGGACTCCAGAACTCTCTCCCACTCACGCCCCTTCCCACTCCCTGGCAGCCCCAGCCTGGCTCCCCAAGCCCCTTTCTTACATTCTGGGGCGGAAGAGGACACTGTTCAGAGAGCAAGGGGAGCCCCCGCGTGTCTCGAAGGCCTCTCCCCACCCCCAGCCCGTGTGAGTTTGTACTGCAAGCTCCCTGGCATCCTTGGGTTGGGTTGGGTGTTGGGGAGCTCAAATTGCAGCTACAAACTGGCTGGCAGCCAGGGGCCGTCTATTTAAAAGCGCCTGCTCCACCAGAGCCCCGTAGTCTCTTTGGAAACTTCTGCCGGGGAAAAGAGCTAGAGAGGAGCTGCAAGGCGGTGTGGGGTTTTTCCTTTTTTTTTTTTTCTTTTTTTTTCTTTCTCTTTTTAATTACCCCCTTCCCCGTTTGCACCCTTCTCCAGACTTCACGCAAAACCTGCGAATTTCGAAGAGGTGGTGGCAGAGTGGGAGAAAAGAGGTGTCAGGGTTTTTGATTTGGGTGTTTTTTCTTTTTCTTGATTTTAACATTTCCCCCCACCCTCTCGGCTGCAGCCGCTGCCTCTTACCTGTTTCGCGGCAGCCGCGTGCCGCTGGCAACTGAGAATTAGAAAGGTGCAGGGTTTACCATAGATTTTAAACAATTTTTTAAAAACAAACCCATTTTTCTCCCTCCACCCACTTCTCCACAACCTCCGACCTCATTCCGGTGGTCGCTTTAGGGGGAATAATTTTGGGTTTTTCCCCCCTGAAAGTTGACAGGGTCGAGCTTGGGGATTGGTTTCTCCAGCCCCTACTCTTCTGCCTGCACCTGACGCTGCCCTCCCCCCCCCCAACCTGTTGCAGGTCTTTGATCCTTGCAATTGGGACTTGCTTGCAGGCACCCCAACTCTCCCTCTCTCTTTACGTTTTGCAATTGTCTAGAGGAAGGGCACCTGCTCTACCTGCTAGAAACTTAATTTTTTTTTCCTCCGGGCGCGCTCCTGGCCCCTTTCTCCCAGCACTCTCGCTCTCCTGCCCCGCCCCAAGGTAAAGGGGGAGACTCGGAGAAGATGGTGCTCACCGCGATCCTCCTGCTGCTGGCCGCCTGTGCTGGGCGGGCCCAGGGTCTGGGCTCCTTCGTGCACTGCGAGCCCTGCGACGAGAAAGCCCTCTCCATGTGCCCCCCTAGCCCCCTGGGCTGCGAGCTGGTCAAGGAGCCCGGCTGCGGTTGCTGCATGACGTGCGCCCTGGCCGAAGGGCAGTCGTGCGGCGTCTACACTGAGCGCTGCGCCCAGGGGCTGCGCTGCCTCCCCCGGCAGGACGAGGAGAAGCCTCTGCACGCCCTGCTGCACGGCCGCGGGGTTTGCCTCAACGAAAAGAGCTACCGCGAGCAAGCCAAGATCGGTGAGCGTGCTCAATGTGCCAGCCAGTTACACGGCGCACGGGCGGGGGACACGGAACGGGCTCGACCCGAGCGCTTTGCCCAGCTTAGTGCCGGGGTGTAGCCCGGGAGGAGGGAGGGGTGGGTCCTTGCCTCTAGGGATCGGAACCCTAGCTGATCCGGCTACCCAGGGCCGCAATCTAGCCCACACGAGCCGGGTTTTCGAGCCTTCTCCTCGCCCCTCCCCCACCCTCCTCCACCCCACCTCTTCCCCCTGGTCTGAGCTCCTATTCTGTCTGAAGGTCCAAATCTCCAGGTCCTCGACCTCCTGTCTGAAAGGGTGCATGCTATTTTGTCAACTCCCTCCTCCACCACCCCCCACCCACCAATACGTTTTTTCTGAACTTGAAAAAACAATCGCTTTTGTTAAAAAAAAATTTTTTTTTTCTTTAACCGGGGACCTGGGAAGGAAAGTGTTTACCTGCCTTTGGTGAATTCCACCTTTGCCCCTCCCAGCCCCCTGCCCCCCACCAGTCCCTGCTGATATTTCTATCTTTCTACCCATTAAAGCGCGCGCGCGCATACTCGCGCGCGCGCGCACAAACACACACACACACACACGCACACCCACACACACACACACACACCCTTGGTGGCTAAAGCTTCGGGGTGGGAGCTTTGATGCCCCTCCCACGCGCACACCCTTTGCTTTTGACTTCATGTGATTGGCTGTGGTGGACGGTAAGACATTAAAATGCAAAATACCTCTTTTCCTCCCTGGAAGGGAAAGATTACTTTAGGCTCGCTTCGCGGCTCAGCGAGGAGAGGGGGAGGCGGAGAGGGGAGGATGGTGAAAAGGCGGGTCGGGGGAGAGAAAAGGGGTAGGGCGCAAGGGTTTGGTGTTGCTGTGCTTGGATGTTCCTCCCTGCATCTAATTCCTTTTTCCCCTCCCCAATTCAGATTTTACCTAGGAAGAAAGGTGGATGTAGGGTTAGGAGGCAAGAGGACGTGAAATTCAGACATCACAACTTCCCCGCCACTGCTAAGCCCTCTCGCCCCCAGTCCCTCAAAACAAATCACTAGTGGGTGTGGGGTAAATGTAAAAGGGACCCTGGAAACACAAAATGTAAAATCAAAGAGGCGGAGAAGGAAAAGCCTAGCACCCGAAGCCTCCCCGCCTCCTCCGAGTAGCCCCACCCCCGGTTGCCCCGCCCCCCAGTTCTTAGTACCAAGACTCCAGGGTTTAAAAGGTTGACAGAGCTACTTGTTTAATCCGTACAGTTCTACCCATCCCCCTCCCCACCCTCCACCCCCCGTTATCCCACAAGCAGGGTTTCTTTTTTGGAAAGAATTTATTAAGCTTAAATTTTTTAAAAGTCTAATAAACTATAGACAATAATCTGGGTTCTGGGGCTTCAACCCTGTTATCAATCCTCTCCAAAAGGGATTCAACTTGGCTAAATAATTTTTATTTTATTCTGTGCAGTTTCTTGCTGGGAAAATGCCCTTCTCTCCTATCCCCTTTCATTACGAGATCCTCAACACGCGTCTTCTTAACTGCAAACTACTACGGACCCTATCTTGTCGGAAAGGAGTGTTTCCGCGCTTAAGAAGAGGCAGAAAGGGTTTTTCTGGGTTCAGCTTTGATATCAGCAAATTGCAGATTTTTTCCGGTCTCAAGAGGCCACCCGCCCCCCAAACGGCTTTGCAATAGGTAGCCGTTCTCCGGATTGCAGCCTGCAAAAAAGGCACGGAGGGCTCTGCGTGCAAGCCCTGGGGGCCCCAGAGGCCGGTTTGTGGGGTTATTTTTATTAGGAGCCTCTTCTCTTTTCAAAGGCGGTCCCGCCCGCCTTCATCTTGGGACATGTGGATTTGGAAAGGCTTAGCACCAATCCAGAAGAGAAAAAAAAAGTATGAATCGATTTCCTGGCTTGGAAGCCAGCGCTCTGGGTAATAATCCGGTCACATCGAAAGTATGCAAGGTATCATTCGGCCGCATTCTGGCCCCACTTTTATTTGCCCAATTGTGTGGTTGGTGTGATGTGGTCGTTGTGCAGGGTGTGAGCGTAGGGCGCACGCGCGCGCGCGCAATTGCTGAAAGAGCAAATAGGCGCAGCCAACTTTCCAGATCTACCTACTACACGCACAGAGACAGAGAGACAGAGACAGAGAGAGGCGGGGAGAGAGAGAGAGAGAGAGAGACTTCTGTCCCCAGTAAGATGCCCTTTAGACTCGAAGCCCCTTGCTCAACTCTCCTTCGATGTCTTTCTGGACCAAAACGCAGCCGCCGCTCGGTTCCGCCCAGCCATTCTCTTGACTCCACCCCGCGGTGCAGGTGCCTCACCCCCTGCTGCGGGTGCTGGGCTGCGTTGACCAGTGGCGAGGCTGCCGCCTTCCTCCCGGGCTGATGGGATGGAGTGGGCGCTCCTGGCTAGATCCTTTAAGCTCTAAAACTGTTGGATGGGTCCCCCTTTAAAAAGTTGGATACAGTTCTCGAGGGAAAAATGAACACAGAGAGGAAGGAGAATGTCGACTCTATGGGCCGAAATTCCTGTACCCCAGCACTCCCACATACCCCTTACCAAAATCAGTAGTGAGAACTTGGGTTCGCCCCTCTTCCTGCGATTGCCCTATAGTTCCAGATACAGAGAATACAAATAGAGAGAGAAAGAGAGAGAGAGGAGATATATCGATTTTTTTAACAAAAAAATGACTTTCCAGAATCAGAAATGGGGAGCCGAGGAGAGCGAGGTGGCAGGCAGCCAAAGCTTCTGGAAGGAAGAGGGGAGGGCGGGCGCAGGCTGGTGTTTTGCTAGGCGCGTTGCTGCGCAACGGGAGAGGGAGTCAGCCAGCGAGCCTGGTGCTGGGAGCGCGCCGGGCCCTGCGTTTTCTTTTGGCCGTTTCAGGGGCAAAGATAGATATAGAAACAGAGGGCAGTGTGTGTGAGACTAGGGGGAGGAAGGAGACAGGAGTTATTTATTGAGCCAAGCTTAATAAATATCGGTGAGCTGGTCAAGTCAAGGAAGGCCACTTTGGGCATTGTTTGCTGAAAGAGCCTTATGGCTTTATGAGCTGGCCCGCAGACCTCCTGTGACTGCGGGACATGAAGTTTAGGGCAGAGAAGTGGGTTCTGGATTTCAGTTCTGTCATTGAGAAATAAGAGAGGAAGAGGAACAGAAAAGATGCTTCTGGGGGGAAAAATACCTACATAAAAATAAACTCAATCTTTTGCTTGAGGTTTTTGGCCTCTGTCACCCTGGCTACCATTCCAAGCCTGGCCCAAATGCCATGGTGAAGTCCAGTTCCAGAGTTAGGTTTATTGGCCAAATTTGTGCCTGGGTTGAACAAGATCATGGAAAATTGAAGGAGTTGGATTCCTTTCCCGCTGCACCCCCCTCCCTTTGAAAGAGTCTTTGAGAGGCTGGCTGTGCCCCAAGCCAACCAAACTGAGCAGGAAGATCAGAGAGGGTGCTTTTAGCTTGACTTTTCTTGCCTTTTCTCCGCCTTCTTTCCCTTCTTTCTGCTGTGTCAGCTCAGACTGGAAGAGCAAGCACCATGGCCTGAGAGAGCTCATTTTCTTTCCATTTCTCTTTTTCTCCTTTCTCGTCCCTCCCTCCCAGTGCATTCCCCCCCCTCCCCCTCCCTCCCCCACTCCCAGGCTTCCCCTGAGGACTCGCCTTTAAGTCGGAGCAGCTGTGAATCCCGCCTGGGGCTGGGGTGGGATTGGAGCCCGCAGGTGGGCTTGCAGCTGCAGAGGGAAGGTCAGCTGACCCTAGGGGTCAGAGGTCACCAAGAAGGTTACCGCCCAGCAGAAACTCTCCCCTTAAGGGGTGGGGGTGGGGGTGGGGGTGGTGTCCAGTCTTGAGAAGGGAGAGTTATTTTTGTCTGATGTTTTTACCTTGTACCTGAAAAGCAATGCCTTTAAAACCTGAGTTATTTCATGCATGGAATATGCAACCACTCCAGGCCCACTGCATCCAGAAAGTTGGAAGAACCCCATAAACAGAAGGGTACCAGGGAGGAACCTGGACAGAAGTAAAAGGCAGAGGGATGGGGAAGTTTGCCCTGAGAGACAAGGAAACAACTTAGGAAGTTTTGGTTTTGGTTTTACATTTTGGTCAAAAGGGGCAATTCCCAAAGGCCACCCTTTAGTTGTAATCAGGGTATTTTTTTCCAAAATAATAAGATTGATTACATATTTGCAAAAATAAATAAGCATATTAACCAGGAAACCAAGTCTAGGCTTCTGCGCGCCCCCCTTCCATGTCTAGAGAATGGGGCTAGCTTTTCACTCCATTTCTTTCTATGATTTTCGTTATGATTTTTTTCCTCTTTTAATCCAAATCCAGAGGAGGGACTAGAAATGTCCATGAGAGGGGAAATGGTTTTTCCTGCTTGGCCACTGGGCTCAGCTTGATTCTAGCATCTCTACTGGACTTGTCCTGGTATTGGCCAGAGCATGTTAAAGCTAGAAGGGACCCACAGCAATCCGGCCTCACTTTAAGATGAGGATGCTGAGAAGTGCTGAGTCACTTGCCCAAAACTAGGTTCAGGGTTGGCAGCAGAGCAGGGCGCGCCCTCTGTTTCTCTCTGAATGTCTGCTCAGTCCCTCTCTCCCTGCTTCCCTCACAGTCACCAGGGCTCCCGCTGGGGTCTGGTCAAAGCCATGATAAGAACTTTGGCAAATATTGCCCAAAGCTGCCCTCCCATAACGGAAGCTGTGCAAATGTATTAGAACTCAGAACTTGGGGATGCTCTGTCTTAGGGGAAGGCGTGAAGTAGAGCCAACATGGAGCATGCAACACCCCCTTTCTTTCCAATCACACTCTGTTCCATCCCAGCCTTGCAAAAAAGACTGGCTTAGGCTAGAGGCTTGGGGAGGGATGGGGGCAAGGAGGAGGGGGAGGAGGGCAGTGTTCAGCCAGACTTCAGGTCCACATGCTAAACCTCATTTCCTGAATGACAGGGCACCCCATTTCCTGCAGTGTGCAGACTGGTGGGGCCACTGGGAGCTGTGCAGCCTGGGGCCCTAGTCTCTAAGGAGAATGCTGCACAGAGGTGGCTGCTTCCCATGGTTACCAGCCTCTGCCAGCACAGGCCTTGCTGGCATCGGGGCTGGAAGGATGAGGGGATCTGAGCTGTGAGGTGGGAGGAATAAAGGAACACTCGGGGGATGTCTGCATCAGGAGAAAAAGAAAACCACCAAAGTTGAGAGCAAGAGGGGCATTGAACATACGCAGATACAACATCAGTGATGCAGAGAGACAGGACCCCAGAGTACAATGAATGTGGGGGTTACAGAAAATCATCCTATATGTGCTGGAAGCTGGGCAGCTCCTCTCTTGGGTGGGGGTCTTCTGAAGGAGGCAGGTAAGACAAGCCTCTCTTCCCAGGAGACTAAACCCACCAGGTGAGCCCTGGGGGAGCTGGGAAGTACATAGGTGGTCTCATTTTTGATCCCACAACCTACGCTATTGGCTCTGAGCCCTTCCTCTCACCAAATTTTCTAGTAGCCAGATTTTTTTAAATGGTAAAATGAAACATGATATTATTTTAATCATATATTTTTCATTCGATAGATCCAAATATTATACTTAATATCTAATCAAGTAAACAGTGATGGGATATTTTATATTTTTTCTTTCATATTAAGTCGGATCTGTACTTTACCCCTATAGCACATCTCAGTTCAGACACTGAATTCACAGGGAACCTGCAATCTGTGTTTTTAAGTTTCATAAAATTTACAGTTGAAAAAGTCCATCATGACTCCACGTTGCTCCAAACATACTTAGAAATTTTCCAATTACCAAATCGACTATTGGGTTTTGAATTTAAATTAATTCAAGTAAAAGAGATTTTAAAATTTAGTCCAGTGGTCCAAAGTGTCCAGTCACGTGTGGCTAGTGGCCATGTAACGTCACAGCAGAGAGGCCATCGAGAGCCCTCCCTCACCTGAGAAGGGAACCCTGCTCCACTCTTTCCTCCTGCCCCCAGAGTCAAAACAAGAATCTTGACTTTTGATTGCCAGTGTGCACTGGATTCCCTTGTTTGACCCCTGGCAGAACCTGGTGGGGGGGGGGGAGGGGAAGGGTAGTGACTCTGCCTGCTCCCTGCTGCCCCCTTCTGGCCGTCCAGAGATTTTCCTCTTTGGGATGGGCTGTGCTAAGCCATGAGTGGAAGTGCAGCCAGGTCAGAGAAATGGCCCTGCCTCTCCTCCTCCATCTACCCCATTCATGCCGAGGCCGCTGCCCACCTCGCCACTCCATTGCCTGCTGATGTGGGCTTGTGTATGGGAACCTATACAGATATTCCTACTCAGAATGCTCCACCTTTTCCAACTCCAAACCTGGCTGGAGACACTCACCTGAGAGTTGTGCGTGAGTGTATTTCTTATGTGTGACTCTATCACCAGCTCCACCCAGAGATCAAAAAATGTGAACCAGAGTCACGGGCCAGAATCCTGATTTGGTCTTAGGAAGAAAAAAATGAGGAGGATCTTCTTCTTACCTCTGTTCCCTGGGCGGTAGAGGATGTGTGAGACTCCCACTTTGAGAATGTCACCTCCTCGACATGTGCCTTCAGGGTCTTAATGCAGCATGAAGGAATGGGTCAGAACAAGGAGGGAGAGCTCCCTGCTGAGCCTCTAAGAGGTCCCCCGTGGCCATCAGGCAGGCTCACCAGAGACCAGGGTAGAGCCTTCACTTTCCTGCAGACCTTTCTGCCATCCTCGGAGCCTTGGCTCTTGTGATCTGCCAGGAGGTATCTGTCAATCAGGAGCCATGGCAACCAAAGTTTTAGTTGATGAATGGAATGAAAGGCAACAGAGACAACAAAGGCAGGGACCGGTGCTGAAGTCAATTAGCACATATCAACTCATTTCACCCTCATAACCAGCCCATGGAGAGGGGCTGTCGCCATCCCACCCATCACAGAGACTAGGAGCCTTCCAAGGACATCTGCTCATGGCAGGGCTTATAGGCCTGTAGGTGGCAGCGCCATCTTCATCCTAGGAAGGCGCCTGCAGGTCCAGAGCGTGTAGTCTGGCCCATGTCCGATGCTTGTTCACTCCACCATGCAGCATCTTTGTGCTCTGCTCAGGACGAGGCTCCACGCCCGCCTCTGCCGACTCTGCTGCTGGTTTCGAACACCTAACATGTTCGTTCTCATGACCTGAGATGGGGTGGGGGCTGTGAGGGAGCTCAGCCAGGGAAGCCTCTGGCCCCAGTGTCTAGTCACAGGCTCTGAATCTGCACCCCACCCCTCTGCTCCCCACCCCATGAGCGCAGGACTGGTCTTTAGGGTGATGGTTGTTCGGGTTTGTTTTCCTCTAAGCGAAGTTGCAGTATCTGGGCCACCCAGTTTTTCTCATGTTTGGTCATGAGGCCACAACAGAGCGGGAAGCTATTGTCAGTCCAGAGCCGAGCTGCTATTGCTCCCGGGCGAGGGGGGGGGTGGGGCACAGAGAGCCCCTGGGATAGAAGCTCTGGGAGGGTGGAGCGGGGGATGTGAGTGGGTAGTACATTGTGCTTTTGTGCTGTGAGCAGCACTGCCTGCCCCCAACGTGCCTCAGTGGATGCACAGTGTGACTGGGAATCCTGTGGAATGAAGGCAGGAGGGAGACAGCGCAGGAGGTGGGAGAGAGGTGGCTAGCAGGACTGAGGAGGAGAAGCCAGTACCCACCCCAGCATCCATACCAGGAAGATATGTTGGTTCCTCTAAGTCCTGGAGTGAGAGTGCCTGTCTTCCAGGCTCCCAGCAGTTGGGAGGCATGAACAGGCCACTTTCCCCTTCTCTGCTAAATCCTTTCCGGATGAAACGAGGTCCCAGATAGGCTTCTCTTCTTTCCCTGATCATTTTCTTTCCCTGATTCCATTTTTGCATGGAAGAAACAGCAGGGGTTAGGCACAGATAAGCCGTGCCCAACCCCCTCCCACACCTGCCTTCTTCCCCCGCCACCCCACCTGGCTTATTCCCTGTCCTCTTTTACCTGACTTTTTAAATGCAGGCTGCAGACACACAGAGAAAAGGAGAGGATGTGGTTGTCAGAGAAGTAGGAGAGGATGGAAGCAAACAATTTCCAGATATTTCAACCGCTCACAGACCCTAGAAATTAGCACCAGGACAGGTCCTGTGGCTGTCAGTCTCTTCCGCCATCTACTGGCCATGGGAGGTACCGACCTGTTGGGTGACCAGCTTCCAGACCCCACCCAACTGAAGTGCCTTCTCTCCAGTACATGGGCAGAGCTACTTCAAGATGCTTCATCGGGAAGTCCCTCTTTGTATCCCACCTAAATCCCTCTGCTCTCTTAGTCCATTTTCTCTTAAAGAAATAGCCCAGGAGTTGCCAGTCTACTTGTTGCTTCTGGTTTTACTTAAAATGCAAACCCTTCCAAAATTGAAAGCCTATTTATGGCTCGGCCACAAAGTAGCTGAGTAGGCTAGCTGGCTCCAGTGTCCCAGCTCTGGCTCACTTTCCAGTCCTTTAATCTCCGTTGGCTCTGCCCTGGCTCCGCTCCAAGTTTCCGCTGTCTCCCTGAAGCCTACAGGTGACCACAAGACCTTGATTAGTATCTCTGATATGACTCCCGACTCCCCGACTCCCCGCTGCCTAAATAATAGGTCCCATGGAGTTAAGTGGTACCAAAATCCTAAGGCACATCAAAACCTAAAGCCCACCCCTCAGAAGGGTCCCAGTTGGGGAGGGTAGGTCCTCTCCCAACCCCCATGGTGAAACCTGGGAAGGAGACAGTGTTTGCAAAAGTGTTTCAGTTCCAAACTGGATTCCAAACAGGAATCCAGTTTGTTTCCTAACATCCTCATTGCTTGACCCAGGGCAATACTTGCATACCTGCAAAGAGAAGACTAAGAGGTTGAATTAAATGTGTCCCAAAGTTTCCCAAATCATTGTTAAGAGCTCCATCCTCCCCCAGGATGGGTGGCTCAAAGTTAAGAGCGGCCCACAGCATCTCTTAGAAAAGGTCCTTAAAGGGGGAAGACCTCGAGAAGAGCTGCTGACATATGGAAGGCCGGGCATGTCTGTCATCTCAAAGAGGACGCCAAAATGACAGCACTTCTCACAGAGGTGCCCCCCAAAACAGGTGGCCAGAAGAGGGTGAATGGGCCCCCCCCCCATCTCAGTTGTCCTTAAGAACTAGAAAGAGCACCACTGCTGAAGGCATGTGGACTTGTTTCTCTTGGACACAGGGGGATGGACCAGGTGGTCTACTGGTAGCATTCCAGGAGCTGGTGCAGGTGCTGGAAGTGAGCCACTTCCTGTGCTCTTTCTCCTGGAACAGGCAATTCTGGAAGCCCAGCTCCACAGGGCCCCCCCAAGGATAATTTTCTGGCCCTCCAGACTAGGCCAGAGCAGCCCATGAAGGAGCTGGGTATGGTCCTCCACGCCTTGGCCAGTACCCAACCTTCTCGTCCTCCTCCCCCCTTTTATCTGGCTACAATCTTCATGAAGGAAGGGCTCTGGCTGTGTACCCCAGGAGGCCCCAAGCCAACCTTTCCATGGCAATTCTTCCAGTGGTCAACTGCTCTTTGAGCATTTGAATGCTTGTTGGGGCCCAGAGAGATTGAGTGTAGAACTCAAGTCACTCGGTAAGATGACTTCTCACTGAGCTTCTCCCTCCTCACCCCCGCACCACGACCTGCTCCTCAGTCTGGGCCTGGGTTCTCAGATAACAGAGTGCCAGCCGTTCTTCCTGTGCAGAGTCCCCCAAACCAGCTGTGCTCCCCCCCCACACCACACCCCATCTTAGCTCACCCCATTACCAAGAAAAGCTGGTGGACCCAAAACATTCTTGGCTATATCCCACCTCCAGGCATTCACCATGCTGAGTAATCATCACAGCAACTTCTGATTTAAAAACAGGGCATTGAGCCAACAAGAAGTGGGGAAAGGGGGTAAAAGGCCACAAGTGGGAGGTGGACTTCTTGTGTTGAATTTTGTTCAGAGAGCATCTACCCACCGTTTTGCTATTTGCTCTCTCCAGTCACCTTCCTCTCTTGTAACTACTCCCTTTCCTCTCCTGTAGATAAATACCCAAATCAAATAACCCTCCCACCCTGCCTGGAGTCCTCTTCAGTGCTGAGAACTTCACTGCTAAGGCCTTAAAGTCAGGATGCCAACACAATTAAACTTGACAAGTTCTGAGCCAAGAGACAAACAGGTGCTAGAGTGCATTCTGCCACCTGCCACCTGACCTGGTAGACCAGGTCTCCCAGTGCCTCCCTTAACGCACACTGAAACTTCTGCTGAGCTGGCAACTCTGAAGTCAGCTTCAAGTCTTGCCCCAGCACCCGACCGTGTCTTCCCACTAAGCTTCTCTCTCTCTGCACCTCATTCCCACCTCCTTGTCTTCTACCCTTCATATTCCACATGCCCCTCTCCATTGCAGCTGGATAACCCAGCAGCACTGGTAGAGAAAAAGATTTTCGTTTACCCTGCTTGAGTTATTGCAGTCACCCTAAAGCGCTAGTTCCTTAGGGTAGAATCTGAAAAGGAAAGAGGGAAATGAAGACAGGGTTTTTCTACCTCACCCCTGCACCTGTTCTCACCGTGTGCGTCCTGGCTTGCTGGGAAGAGCCACCCAAGACCCCCCCCACTCTGAGTCTGCCAAGGCTGGTGGAGTCAAGGAGCCGAACACGGGGGACCTAGGGGCGGGTGCCGTGGGATAAGAACTGGTAAAGTTCAGGCAGGTGGAATTAACAGACCAACAAATAAGCGAACAAAGTCCTACTTCTGTAGAGGTCCTGAGAGTCAGCTAAGTATAGACTGTCACCAAGTCACCCCTATATATAACTGCTCCGGCCGCAGCTGTCGGCCTCTCTGGGCCCAGAACTGAGTTATGTTTCAACCTGTCAGGGCTCAGGGCCTGGAGCACAGAGCTAGGTCTGAGCCAGAGGTGGGAGCCAGGTCATCCCCCATTGTCCCCCAATACTTCTGGCTCTCTCAGAACCCTTCCATCTGCTAGTCCAACGCCCCAGAACTCCTACCCCCACTCCCCAAGTCCAAAAACTAATCCATCTCTGCTCCCAACGGCTCTGAAAGCACTAAGACATCCCAAAAAATAGACATCACCTTTCTGGTCTATGGCCTGGCTGTCCCCCTCTTTTCCTCCTGCAGCCCAGAGCTCCAGACTGTCTTGTTAGCTCAGCCCCCTCCAGCTACCACCCCATCTTTTCAGTCTCCCAGCAAGCTACAGCCCCCCCCAAAGATGCTCCAGTGCCCCTTCCTCCTTCCTGCCCCTGGAGAATTCCTTCCTCTCTCTCAAAGAGCCCCTCCTATGTCCCCTTGACTTTTCCGAGAGTCTTCTCCTCCCTGGGGTCCCCCAGATTGACTCTCTACTCAGGCCAGCAGCTCCCCCTCTGCCAACATAGGTGTTGATGCTTCCTTGGTTCTGGTCTCCCTGCTTCCCCAGTCTGGTAACCCCTGGGCGGGTACCCCACACATCTTCACCCCAAACGCCCCGTGTAGGAGTGGGCGCCTCCACACCATCTTGCTCAGCCCGCGGAGGTGACCCTCCCCTCTTCCGCCTGCAGAGAGAGACTCCCGCGAGCATGAGGAGCCCACCACCTCCGAGATGGCAGAGGAGACCTACTCCCCCAAGATCTTCCGGCCCAAGCACTCACGCATCTCCGACCTGAAGGCCGAAGCAGTGAAGAAGGACCGCAGGAAGAAGCTGACCCAGTCCAAGTTCGTGGGGGGCGCCGAGAACACTGCCCACCCCCGCGTCATCTCTGCACCTGAGATGAGACAGGAATCCGAGCAGGTGAGTCTCCAGGCCTCCTCCCCAGCCCCTCTGCTACAGCTCCCGGCAGCTGCCCCGTCCAGCTGTGCTTCCCACCTTACCCTATGGCGACGGGCCTCCTGGGCGCAGGGCGCGTGGGCTGTCGGAGCAAAGGGCCTGCCGCTTAGCGAGGCAGCTCAGCTCTGGATTCAGGAGGCTGCTCAGAGCTTCCATTTACAGAGCGAACATAGACATAGTGTCTTTCAAGAGCAGTGCCAGCAGGCCACGGGGCCACACGGCAGGCCCTGGAGCTCAGTCTCGACTGCACGGCTGAACCTTCTCCTAGAGCACCCAGAGGACCTCTAGTCTTCATTACCCAGCAGAATGGAGGAGCTGAGGGAGGGCGGCCTGCAGGACAAGCACGCCATTGGCCCACTCTGGCCCTGGTCAAAGACAGGTTTTATACACCCAGTCATGACAGGCAGGGAAGAGGGAAAGGAGCTGCGGTGGCAACCACCCAAGACAGTCACTTTCCCCCAGACCGCTTGGCCCACACACCCTGGGTCCCTGGTCTGCGCATGCGGGTGGTTTCGGCCTGGCAGAGCCGGCCTCTCAACCTCTGTCTTTCGCACACAGGGCCCGTGCCGCAGACACATGGAGGCCTCCCTGCAGGAGCTCAAGGCCAGCCCCCGCATGGTGCCCCGCGCCGTGTACCTGCCCAACTGTGACCGCAAAGGATTCTACAAGAGAAAGCAGGTACGCCCCCAGTCCGTGCGCCCCAGGGCAGAGGGCCCCTGAGATGGTAGTTACCAGGGAACCTCAACCTCTAGCAGTGTTTCCGGATCCTCCAACATGCGACAGGTCCCTCTGCCTCCCACAGTGATTTCCCGGGACTCCCAGCCTATCATCTGCTTTTAATGGTCCACCGTATCACTTTGTGGTCCGCTCACGTACTAATACGTGTTCATCCAGTCTCCGGTTTTTCACGCCACGGTGGATTATTTGGAACTATTAGGAGCTATTTCTTTGATCGTACTCAGTCTAGAAGCTTTACACATTGTTTTGGTGAAAGTGCAAGGTGTTTTATGAGAGATATTACAGTTTTTTTAATATCCAGTAGTTCAGGAGTTGTATGTGTTTTATTGAATGCTTATACCATTCATGGGGTGGCACAGAAAATGGCCGGCACACAAAGTGTTAAGTGCATGAATTCATTTTAAGAGGAACTTAATGCCGGTCCCTATTGTCCGTGCTCATTAACATCTTTGCTGGTGCAGACACACCCACCCACCCACCTATATACATACATGTGATTTTACAACAGACTTGCTATATGCACCACCCGAAATCACTTCTAGTCTGGTCTGGGTCACGCTACACTTTGGGCCGCCCTACTGCGGCTTAGGTGGGCATACTTATAAAGGGGGCGCGGGACCTCGAGGCAGTAGCCCTCAAACTGCCCAGGGCATCAGAACGGGCCCAGAGGACTTGCTAAAACGTTGATTGCAGCCAAACCCCAAGAGCTTCTGATTGGCAGGAGTTTTGCATTTCTAACGTTCCTGGTTACCCTGATGTTCCGTAGGGGGATCCCGCATGTAAGTTAGGAGTTAAGATTCCGGTGGCCTGAGGCCAGTTCTTGACTCTGCCACTTACCAGCTGAGTCCTCTTGTTTCCTGTCTCTGCCTCCTGAAGTGGAGACTAATCGGGCTCATTCTCCTCCCTCATGAGGAATGACGGGTTAATCTTTGTAAAGCACAGTGACCAGGACCTGCCACACAGGCACACCTCGCAGATAATTGCGGGTTCAGTTCCAGACCACTGCAAGAGAGCAAATATTGAAATAAAAGAGTGTCTCAGGAATTTTTGGTTTCCCAGTACACACAAAAGTCATATTTACACTACACTGTAGTCTAGTTAGTGTGCAATAGCATTCTGTCAATGCTAGTATAGCCCTTAATTTAAATGTACTTCATTGCTTTAAAAAAAAAAAAAAGATCTCTAACCATCATCATCATCTGAGCCTTCAGCGCATCCTAGTCTTTTTACTGGTGGAAGGTCTCATGATAGACTCAGCATCTGCAATGCACAGCAAAACCAGGGGTGGGTAGTAAATGTTTAGTGGTCTCTGGTACGTGACGAAACTAGATGAACAGTGCTTCCTACCACTATTATTTTTGTAGTTGTTATTGTTATTGTTGTTGTCATTATTATCATTAGATCATGTAGCTCTCTAGAGAATTGCTGGGGAATACCAAGTTGAATAGTATGGGTGATATAAAAAACTTTGTTGGAGCTAGCCAAAGGCAGACAGCAAAGAGAGCACTGGAACCCGGAGGGTTAGTTACTGCCCCCTCAACTTTCTGGGCTGGGAGTCTCTCTTAGGATGGGGAAGCAGACAGGACCAGAGATCCCATCACCCTCACTGCCTATCACTCTCCCACCCCAGTGCAAGCCTTCCCGTGGCCGCAAACGTGGCATCTGCTGGTGCGTGGACAAGTATGGGATGAAGCTGCCAGGCATGGAGCATGTCGGGGACTTCCAGTGCCACGCTTTCGACAGCAGCAATGTGGAGTGATGCGTCCCCTCCCTGCCCCGCCTCCCCTCTGCTCCCCTCCCACCCCCAGCCCCGGCTCCAGCCAGCGCCTCCCTCCACCCCAGGACGCCACTCATTTCATCTCATGAAGGGAAAAAATACATATATATATCTTTTTGAGGAAACTGAGGACCTCGGAATCTCTAGCAAGGTCTCAACTTTGAAAACGGCAACAACAGAGATGCAAAAAGTTAAGGAGAACCCCCTTTAAAATGCTTTTCTTTTTGAGCAAGTCGAATGAACATGGAAGAGAAGAGGAAGGACAAGAGAAAGCAAAGGGCTGATGACGCTTATGTTTGGATAGAGGGAAAGGTGAAGAGAGTTAAGAAAGGGATAAGAGTGTGGGCAGGGAGGAAAGATCCCGGGACCAGAGCTGATCCCACGTATGCATCCAACCCCGAGCTGCATCCCCAGGGCCTCTGGGCACTAGAAGCCACGACCCCGGGTATGGCTTTGGATGGCATACTTGGAGTTTTCCCAGCGTGAGCTGGTCACATGGGAGAAAGGAAAAGACCAGGTGTCTGCCCAGCCTGGCTCTCTCCTCCAGTCAGCTACTCAGAAGGCTCAAACCCTGTTCTTCCTCTCCTCTGATCCAGCAAAGTGTTCTCTCTCCCCCAAATTTTGAAAACTGAAATGCATTCCATTCCTCCCAAAACAAAACAAATTAATAACAGAGTGATATTAGATAGACAAGTTTTCCTGTGCATATTTCACTCCCGGGCAGACTTTTACAAATCCACACACACCCCAATAACAGAAAGACTTGTTCTCCCAGGGTGACTGAAATTACCTGCTGAAGCCAGTGGTTTCAGCCCCTGCTGTATTCAATTAGCAGACAGTACAGCCTCTGAGGGAGAGGCTGGGCTTAAAAAAAAAAGTGCGCCTGTATTTATCTACCAGGCTCCCTGTCCCCATATATAGGCATGTAAATCTCTCTTCTTTTTCTTTCTTCCTTCCTTCCTTTTAAAGGTTTGCATTCACTTTCCAAAGTACTTCCTATAGAGGCATTGAAGAGCTTCCTCATTCTGGGAAAACCAAGAAAAACCATATTTTTTGGATGGGACATAGTGTGGGGTGATTCCCTCTGCACTGGTGTGCATAACTACCACCAGGCCAGGTAGATGAGAACTCCCAGGTGTACCCACCTTGCTCCCAGTAACCCCCCTTTTAGCCTTCAGACCCTCCAGAGATAAGATGCCCAACTGGTCCAAGTTTGACCTACTGGGCCTGGCCAGCCTCTTCATGTCTTCTGGGTACCACCTGCCTTTTGAAATCCTCTCAGTCTTCAGACTGGAGAGCAGGGGCGAGACTGAGTGGGAGAGGCTATGAAGGGGAGACAGAGCTGGGAAGGTTCAAAGACAGGGAAAGAGCCAAGTGATTGCTCGGGCCAGAATAGATGGAGGGATGGAGTGAAGGCACAGAAGACTGGGGAAATGGGCTGGGGGTGCTGACTGCCCTCTTCAGGGGCAATAAAACAGAGGACAAAGCCAAGAGAAATTTCCTTGGGTCCTCACTTTATAAGCTCTGTGGGATTTGGGAGAAAAGAGAGAGGAAAGATGGGAGGGTAGGTTGTCAGAGAGAAATGAGCTTCATCCAGGCCACAGAGCCCAGGACGTGAGTTCTAGACATTAGCAGCTGGCCAGGAGCGAGGCTCAGTGGAGAATGGCCATGCTTTTGAAGAGACAAGACAACGTGCCCACCTCAGCCTGCATGAGGGACAGAGGCCAAAGAGTCTTTCAAGCTCTTCATCCATTCTGGCCAGTTCACGCTTCCTCCCTGGAGTGGAGGATGGAAGAAAGGCATAGGGAATGGATACTTTGGGGGTGTTGTCATTGGCAGCCAGATACTGAACTAAGAAAAACCCCATTCTCCACTGGCTTCCTCCACAAATGGGAGGCCTTGAAGCTGTCCTCCATGGCTGGGGGTGGCCCGCCGGGGAAGGGGGCTTGGACACAGGCAGAGGAGCCCTTGCTTGCTGCGAACAGTCTCCCCGCTCTTTCCTGATGGCTTGACACCCTGAGACAACCCCCAACCAAACTTGGGGCAGCGAAGAGGAGCAAAGACGTACATACATTTCAACCCGTGGACACGTGAGCAGTGGAACTTGGGGACTGTCTCCTGCTGTCCCAGATGGATGGCGATGGGCACCAAGAGAAGTGGTCAGTCTTTACGGGACAGGGCCAGTGGCGATGGCAGCCATGAGGACCCACCCGACCTGCTGTGTCGTTGCCCCTGTCTCGGACACCTCTCCCAACCCCCAACTCTGTGCCCTGGGCCAGTACCCTACCCCTTTCCCACACCACTCTTCTTTCTGCCCATTCTTCCCTTGGATCTTGAGTGGTCATCCAACGAGATCTGCCAAGTGGATACTGGGGTACCATTCCCCCTAAGAAAAGACTGAGCCAGGAACTGCATGCCCCACCGCCACCCCTCCCAAGGCCTGAACTTGGTTCCCAAGGGGCTTCCCCACCCCTGTCCCTCCTATTTACTGGACTTTACATTGGCTCTTTGCTGCCGGCCGTAAGGTGGGGCCTGAGTTCTGGTTGACCCTGCCAGAGTCATCAGCTTTCCAAAGTTCATGTCAACTCACCCAAACCTGCCAGTGTCTGCAGGAAATGATTCTGGTGCCACACCCCAGAGGAAGCTGGACCTTCATGACAGATGGAACTAAACCTCCTAAAGGGGAAGTCTGGCCTGAGCCCAGAGCGGGCAGGTCATGAGGAGGGAGCCGTGGAGGGAGATGCAGCCCCTCCCTTGCAGGGTGGGTGCAAAGACAGGTGTGGAGGTCAGGGGCTGTGAGGTCTGGGACACAGGCCTCCCCACTCCTGGCTGCCTACTGCCACCATGTGCCCACCTCGGTCACGGACTCCAGTTTCTGACCTCACTTCTAATTCGGCCCCTCCCCCCAGCAGGAGTTCTCTGCCCATCTCCCCTTTGACTCGTGCCTCACTCAGGCAATGGAGAATTTACCGTCATCCCCACCCCTGCCCACTGACTGAGGGAGACCTAACCAGGAAGACGCTCCTTCCCCCAAGGCAGCACTACCCACCTGGGCTTACAGGGCATCTGGGAAGAGACTCGAAGTTTCTCGACAGCCAGGCCTGGACAGACAGGCTTGGAGACATTCAACTCCACACGGAGGAGGAAGGGCGGCCATCTCTGGTCCCACACCTCCTCTCTGGTCCCCGCCACCTCCCATCACCTCAGCTGTGTCTCCACTGGCACCCTGCGGGGGTCAACCTCCCTCCTCCTGGGGAGGGGGACCTCAACGGCACCTCTCCCACCACCTGGCTGGTTAGTAGGGACAGGGCTGCCACGGCAATGCCAAGCTCCCCCCAAACATCCACTCAGCCCCCCGGAGAATGGGGACTTTGGAGAGGCGTGGGCCCAGAAGCTCAGTGGCCAGGAGAGAGGCGCTCCGACTTCGGAGAGGAAGGGAGGCTAAGACTTGAGAAGCAGTGGCTCAGCCAGCAGGGTCTGCCAGCCGGCCACCTAGGCCTTGTACTGTCTTTATTTTTAAAACCACTAAAGTGCAAGACTTCTTTTGCACTTTTCTCCACTTTTTTTTTCTTCATAGTTTTTTGTTTCTTTTTTTAAACATGCTTTCTTGGTTTTCTAATGGAGTATATAGTTTAGCCATTTCCACAGATTCTGGCCTCCTCTCTTTGACTCCTTTTGAATGGGAAAGGGAAGGTGGGGAGGGTCAGACGAGGGGGCTCCCAGCCACCCCGCACCCATTACCCCGGTCCCTGGTCCCGGCCGCCAGCCTGAGCCCCACATCTTCCACCGCCACAGTCACACAGTAACCCACACGGATAGACGGTTGTCAGTCAGATCCTTCGGATTCCGAGTTACCTACCGGTTTGTTTAAGATAGCAGTAACCACAGCACATGTAACTGTAGTTCTTTATAGCACAGCATACATACCTACCATAGCTCTATCCTCTCCTCCTTTTTTGTTTTCAACTTTTTTTTAAAAGAAAATAAGTGCTCATAATCTTTACTGGTGAAAAGGCTGAAAAACCAACAAACAAAACTAGTTTGTGAAAAAAAGTGGAAAAAAAAATCACCTGAATGCGGAAGAGCTCTGTCTCCTGTTGAGCATTTTGTACCTAAGGAAATAAAAACAGAAAACAAAAACAGAGATCTCACGTTTTATTAAAAAAGTGAAGATTGCTGTATACTATTTATTCAACTTATAATTTATGTTACTCCTTGATCTTTGTCTTTTGTCATGACAAAGCATTTATTTAATAAAGTTATGCATTCAGTTAGCCTGCGTCAGCTTCCTCCGCGGGCCCAGGGAAGGCAAATGCAGGGTGAGATGAGCCCCCCAGACATAGCTCAGAGGGGCAGGTGAGGGCCAGGTGGAGGCAGGGCCAGAGCCTCTCCCCCAAACTGGGGGCCCCCTAGACTTACCCTTCCATCCACAGTGTGGGTGCCCCTTCTCTGTCCCTTCACCATCGTTTCAATGGGTTCACTTTTACCAATCTTGAAGGGCAAATAGTCATCTCATGTTCTGCTATTATTATTATCATTTCATCCCAGCCCCCTGCTGTTAAATAAGGTGACCTTAATCTACCCTTAAACAAATAATGGGTCTCTTCTACTTGGACAGAAGTTCAAGGAAGGCTTTTCTAGAATGCTCCTCCATCACTTATGCCAATGCTTCATAAGCTCTTGAGTCCTAGGCACCTCTGGCCAAGATGAAGCCCACCTCCTGCTCCCACCCAGCACCACACCCCAACCCGCTATCCCAGCCCAGGGAAGAGGGCGCGCTGAAACAGTTTACTCTGATTCCAGCCCTGCAGAGGCTTCAAGAGCAGAGCTCCCACCTTGCCCCCTCTCTGCCTCAGTTACCCCATTGCCTTTCCTTCCTCCCAGGTCCCTTCTCCCCTCACACTCTTCTCCCAATCTGCAGGTCACCTCTTCATTCTCGGAGCTCAGCACAACACACCGCCTTTATGCACCCTCAACCATCTCTGGCCAGCCACGCCCTCCCACCTGACACCCCCAACCTGACCTCATAAGGGCCTCCCAGGGCATCAGCTCCAGGGGAGGCAGAACCCATGCATGTCTGCTCTGTCCAGCTCCAACCCAAGAATGAGCCCTGCCTCCGAGTCGCATGCAAGTGGAGGAATTGGGAACCTCCCTGCCTGGTGAAGGGGTGCCTGTCACTGGACATGCAGCCTTCTGAAGGGAGCTCAGTTCCCGAGATTTTGGACCCACCCAAGGGCCACTGCCGCATTTGCAGATGTGCAGTCACCCAGTAGGCCCAGTAGTGAGGCAGAGGGTGTGAAGGCACTCCAGGGCTGAGGCCCCACAACTCCCCGCTCTCCTGTGCCGGGGTGTTGATGAGTGAGGGTGAGGGGCAAGTCAAGATTTCTCCACCCACGGTACCTCAGGCAACTCCAAATCTGAACTCACCCTGGAAGCTCAGGTAGTTTGCCAAGCTTAGCCTTTCATCTTGTACTGTAAAGTTCAAGTTCAGCAACAAAACAAAATCTGAATTCATCTCCCCTCCCAAGCCCGCCCCTCTTACCCTCCTCTTCCTCCTCTCTTATCTCAGAGACAGGCACAGCCACCGCCCAGTTGCCAAGCCTGGCCCCCAGCCACCGTCCTTCACCTCCTCTTTGCGTTCAGTCTTCAAGTCCCAATCCTAAGCTGCCTCATTGACAACTCTCAGATCTGACCCTTCTCTTCATCTCCCCTGCCTAGTTCCGTTCACACACACATCTCACCTGGGCCCCTGCAATTTCCTCCTGCCAGAACTTTCCCTCCACTCCCATGTCCTTCATACTAGACATCTCAGTCAGAGTTCCATACCTCAAATATGGATCCAGTCACGCCCACCCCTGCCTAAATTCCTTCCCTGGTTTGTGAGAGCTTCCGGTCCAAAGTCCACATTCCTCAGCTGGACACTGCAGCTCCCCTCTGGCTTTCTCTTCAGCTATGCCTCTATCTGCGCCCTCCCTTTGCACAGGTTACCTCAGCCACACACAGCTTTCCACATCAGCTTCTGCTGTTCCCTCTGCGTGTACACACACACACACACACACACACACACACACACACACCCCAGCACACTGCTCCTTTCCCCGAATTGCTGCTCCCTCCTTCCAACCCTGTCTTTGCACTCCCCCACGTGCACACATATTCCTGCTGATTGCCCCCAGCACCTGGACTCACCTCCGCCTCCGTCAGCCCTGGGAACTGCGCAGGTACGAGACTTCCCCTCCACGAGAATGGCAGCCTTTCAGCACAGGGGCCGTGACCTTTTTGATCATGTCCTGAAACCCCAACACTGAGCTGAGGATTCAGGGGTGACTACATTCAGGCAGCACTCACAATGCCAGAAATGATTTTACATTCTCAAAACAATTCTTTGAGGTAAAAATTATTTCAGCAGTTAAAGATGAAACGAATGAGGTTCAGAGGTTAGAGATGTGTCCAAAGTCTCATGCGTCATGAGTAGCAGAGCTCAAGCCCATTCAAAGGCGGTGGGACCTCCAAGCCCAAGCTCTCAACAGTCACATGGTAGAAGCTGGTGTGGGGACCCCAGCAGCTGCAGTGCTGGCTCCCCAAATGCAGAGGACAGAGTAGGCCAGCCTCGTGTAAGCGGCCTGTGTGGCCACATGGGGCCCTGTGCTTGGTTTAGTGCTCTTCTGTCACTCTTAAAATTCTTAATAATTTCTGAACAAAGGACTCTGTATGTTCATTTTGTCCTGAATCCTGGAAATGAGGTCATCTAGAAATGAGGTGATTCTATAAATTAGAATGACCCAAGAGGCACCTTTAAATGCAGAGTCCCAGGTCCCTCCCCAAGCCCGGAGCTCAGGCAGCTGCCACAATTCTGAGTGTAACAAGTGTCCTCAGCTGACTCCAGCTGGGCTCCTGGGACCAACTCGAGCAAACTAGAGTCAGACCCCACTAAGTCCCGCTGCAGTTTCCCAGGCAGCCACATGGTGGCAGTAAAGCCCAGTGTCTGTCAACTGCCAAGCTTAAAATGTAAATCAAATTTTTTTTTTAAAAAATTAGAAATAAAATTTCTATAAGCAAAAATAAAAGAAGTGCACTAGTTGCAGGTGGGGAGATACAAACTTGGTATCTTCAAGATCCCCGACCTGCCAACCATCTTCCTGAGCCAAGGTTTCCAGATCACACTGCATCAGCTAGTGCGGTCGGTTCCTGTAGCTAAAGCCACAGCAGAGGTGCTGCTCACCTGTAAAATCCACCTCTTCAAAGGGTTGAGTACCAGGAGGTTATGGGCAAAGGCCCTGGAAATGGGCGGGCAGAGGAGCACTCCTCGAGAGCACCCTGCTTTTAGCAAAAAGAGTTGGCAACCGTGGAGTGTGGAGACTGGCGTGCGGCTGACCCTCCAATTGCTCCAGTGATAAGCCCCCTGCCCCCCATCTTATACTGTCCTACAATTTTGAAATCTCATTTACACCCACCACCTTGCATTGATACCACCCTGTGGCTGGAGACTGACATCATCCCCATTAGACAGGTAGGAAAAGCAAGGCTAGGAGAAGGCGTGGGTGGAGCTCCAGGGCGATTCCAGGGAGATGGGATAGTACGTTTGCAACCGGATTCACACCAGGTGTCCCAACTCCAACATCCTTGCCTCATCCCTGACGCTGCCTTAGAATCACCTAGGAACTTCAAAGTGAAAAACCTTACCCTGCCTGAGCTCCTCTCAGACCAAGCAGATCAGAATCTCGGACAGTGTGTTAGAACCACTGTGCTTCACCAAGGGAGCCAGCCCGAGCTGCCCAACCCAGAGACAGCAGTCACCGGCTGCTGACCACAGCTGAAGGGACAGGAGAAGGGGAGCTGGGAGCACCTGTGGCTGGATAAAAGAAAATGCGGCCCCATATAGGGACTGCAGCTCTCCTACCACCAGATCCATCCGCCTGCGCGCTCCCCCTCGCTCCAGACTCTCCCCAAGCCGCGCTCCCCGCTTCGGCCCATAGGGGGCAGCATCAGTGAGGGTTGAGCAGCATCCTCGCTCTGGAGTTGAGACTCCCCACTCAGAGCCAGGGATGCTGGGCCCTTGTGGGGACCTTTCCCACATCTGTAAAGCAGAGCTAATCATAGTGCCTCATTTATGGGTATGAGGATTAACTGAACTGACCTCCAAGGGACTAAATGTCCTGCTGGCCAGGCGCCCCGTAGAACTCGGTGCCGTTGGCCCTAAGGTCATTTTGTTCTACTCCAAAACCTCTCCTCACTCCCCGCCCTGCCCCACACCCACACACACCCCCACAGCCCCGCGCCCCTCAGCCTCTCCAGGTGAGGAGGGAGGGGGCTTGCTCAAAGTCACCTCCTGTCCCCTCCTCAGTGGCAAAAAGGGTTTAGGCTCCAGACGTGGAAGAGGGAGTGACATGCAAGGTAGGGCTGTGCCCACGGAGGGGCGATATGGGGTGCGGACAGTGGGCATTTAAAGGCTGAGTACCTTTCCCCAAAATCCATTGCAAAGTGAGGGAGGCCCTGGAATTCCCCAGGGGTATGGGAACCAAAAGAACAGACCAGGCAGAGCTCACACGTGGACTTTTGCTTCAGAAATGGAGCAGGCTCTGTGCCTCAGTTTCCCTCGTCTCCCAGCCCTCCTTGGTATTTGCTGTTTCCAAGCATTACTTGGGGACTCAGAATTCAGGCCTCAGGCCTCAGAGGCCACCAGTGTGGACTGCCCGGCAGGCCCCCTCCCTTTTCTTGTTAATGCCCCTTCTCCCCCTCCCCCACAGGAGGACCCTCTCCTTCATTTTAGGGGTCACAGGCTCCCAATTCCAATGTTACCCTGTTCCCACTGCCCCTTTGCAGTGTCACCTCAGTATGGGGGAAGACACCAACTGCCACCTTTCTTCCCCCAGAGCCCACCCAGAGCAGTAGAGGGGCTGGGGGCTCGAGCTGGGAGACAAGATTACCAAACTGACCCGGAAGGTCACATCTTGACTCAAGGCTCAGAGTCCACAGGCCAGGCCACAGGGAGAGTCCACTTCTCCAGCCACTCCCTTTTCTAGGTGACAATCTGAGGCTGTGTCCTCCTGAAGAATCAAGGATGGGGGGAGCGGAAGGAAGGGAGCTCAGCTGGCCCCAGGCTCTTTCCCGGAGAACTCCAAAAACTCACACAAAAACCACACACTTTATTTTTCCTTCTTTTAATCTTAAGCAAAAGAGACACAGGGGTTCAAAAATAAAAATTTCTTTCCCCCCTCCCAAACCTTGTCCCCAGCTCCGCCACTACAACCGCCCCTTCTTCCCAGTGGGGACAGAGAAAGGCGGGCAGGCATCTCCAGCTGGGGAGGGGGGAGGGAAAGGGGGATGCCAAGCTCGGTGCTGGTCTCTTTCCAAATATAAATACACTTGCCAAAACTCCTGGAAAACCCTCCCCACCCACCACACATGCGCCCCCCTCTCTGCCGGTGTTGTGGAGACGGGGTGGGGGCAGGGGGTGCCAGGCACCGGCTGGCTATGGTTTACTGCATCCTCTGGGTGTGTACCCCACGGGCCTCCTGCTGCTCATTGTAGAAGAGATGACACTCGGGGTCCCCCCGGATGGTGGGGGCTCCCTGAATCAGCTTCCCGGTGTTGGGGTTCACACACCAGCACTCCCCACGCTGCCCGTTCAGAGACATCTTGCACTGAGGAGAGAAGAGGACACCATGAAGGCTCCCACAGCCACCGGCATTCCAGCCCCTGACAACAGCCCCCAAGCTCCCCGCAGCTGTGAAACTCCATGACGACATTAAGGGGAGCACTGGCCATCAGCAGCTTCCAGACACAGGTGGAGGGCGCTCTCGTGGGCACACGGGCACCTCTTTCCTCTCATGTGCTTATAATGCTCTAGTAACGTTTTTAGAAATATTTTAAATTGTGTCTCTCATTCCCGATTCTCCATTTCCCAAGACTTGAAAACCAGACCGGCTGGCATGGACTCAATCAGCGATTCTGGAAGAGGCCCATGGTCCATCAGCACCCCGAGGGAGTCTGTGGGGATGCCGACTTCTGTGGGTCCCCTCTGGACCTTCGGAGTGGCAATCTCTGGGGATTGGGCCGGCATCACCTTCCAGGTGATTCTAAAGCTCAGTGAGAGTCAAGAAACATTGTTCCAGGCACATGTCTTCTCCAAGAAGTTCCTTGTCAATGTGGACACCAAGCACTGATGACGAGTAGTTGGATAAGTAGAGTCAGCCTTGGACAGGCCTGAGCTCAGCTGGGGAGCCCAACCCTGCCTTCCCTGGCCTGACAGCCAGCACATCTTCATCTCTTAGCACCCCTATCTCCTGTTACCCCCCCCCCATCTCCTGGCATCCATACCCCCCAGACAGAAGTCTGGACCTCAGAGGATTATAGGTGGATGAGGCAGGAATAAGGTCCATGCAACCAGGCAAGAAGGATACTCTCACCTGCTTGAGGTTGTACAGTCCATGCTTGTCACAGTTGGGGATGTGCAAAGAGTAGAGGTGCTCCAGAGGACCCCGCTCATCTGGAAGGCGCATGGTAGAGATCCGCTCCAGGACCTGGTCCAATTCCTGCTGGCAGGGGGTCTGTGGGCACCAATAGGGACAGACAAGGAGAGACCACTCTGAGTAGGAATGAACTCAGAAACACAGGCCCTGGGTGCGACCCAGGGCCACACTGGCCCCGAGAGCACAAGCATAGGAAGGGACTTTCCCAAGGTCACACAGTCAGCTGGTGGGAACAGGGACTCTGGACACCGTTCTAGTGCTCTCACTGCCTCTCACTGTGCCCCGGGGACCCCCTAGAGACAGTCACCCTGCAATGAGTTTTCACTCCTCTCCTCCCTCTGGGACAATGGCTGTGTGGATCAAAGTGGAATCTACCTGCAAATACTAAATTCAAGCCTAGGTCTCCCCCCACCCCCCACATGAAGAGCTCCGTCCCTTCTCCTACACCAAGGCCCAAGAGAGCAGAGCCGAGCAGGAAAGAGCAAAGCGGGCAGCTGAGTGTGTGGCGAAGCGAGAGCGATTAAGCTGAGAGGGTCCATTTTCACCTCCACCATCCATTTTCTCAGCCTGTGTCCAGAAGCCACACAGAAATTAGAGGTTTTAGAATGAAGAGGCCTTAAGAAACCCTGCACCCAGTCCAGGTCACAGCCAGAGACACGAAGGCTCCAGATGAGATGCTGTTTGGACCCAAAGGCCACTGAACCATTAGTGGCAAAGCTAGAAAGCAGCATGCTTGCCTGCTAGCGCTGGATATGCCTCTGGGTCATGTGCGATCTCACTGGGGTGCCCCCCCACAATGGGAGACTCTTTCCACGTCCTCCCACTCCTCCAACCAGATCCGGCCCCTTCTGACCCGGGCAGGGGGCGGCCGCAGCTTCTTGGGCTCCTCCAGGCCGAGGTGGTGTTTGCCCCCTTTGCCCATCTGCCGGTGCTGCTCAGCGACCTTCTCCCGGAACACGGCCAGCTCCTTCATGCCCGACTTGAGGGACTTCCGGCCAGTGCTGCCTCCACCTCCCAGCATGTTCATGGTCCCGTCCACGTGGTTCTCAACCAGGCCTCCCTCAGAGTGGTCGTCGCCATTGTCTGCAGAGAAAGGCAGGAAGAGGAGCTGCCGGTCCAGTTTCCCAGATTCGGGGCTCCAGGACAGCCAGATCCCCAGTGAGGACAAAAGTGGAGAAGACTCACATCCCAGCAATCGTGCTAAGCAATTTACATGCACGATCACGTTCTGCGTCAGCAGCTCCTAGGTCAGCACCGAGAGGACGCTCACCACCTTGCACCGAGGAACAATCGGAGCTCGTGGAGGTCAAGTGCTGACCAAGATCACAAATCCAGGATCTGAACAAGAGCTGTGATTCCAGAAAGGTGCCTGGGACGCCTGCTCTACTCTGCCTCCACCCCGGCGGCAGGCTGTGAGCAGAGCGGCACCAGGGGTGCAGATGTCTTTGAGGTCCTCACCATAAAACGGGATTCAGTTCTTTCAGGGGTTCAACATTCTTCCCAGAAAGACTTCCCACATCCACCTGCCACTAGCCCCCAGTTCAAAGGCTTCATCACTTGTGGCGAAAGAGGGCACCCACTGGGTTATTTGAAAACTCATGCCACAAAGAACATTAGGCTATGCAGGGCTCAAGAAGTGGGGGGGGGGGGGGGCGCAGATTCTAGTTCCCAACACCCCCTACAGTTATCCCTCACTGACGTCACCCCCCGCCTGGGGGAGTCTCCTACGGTGTCTTGCCAGTGACTGATGCGTCCCCCACTGCAATCCCCCATTACACCGAGCCCCAAGAACAGGAACTATGACTCCCTTGACCTTGCCCATTTATCTCATCGCTCAGCAGGCAACCTCATCCAGATGTTTGTCTAAGAAACAACCTTTAAGACTCATAACTTTCTTTAGCCACCAGTCAGCCACCAAGGAGGAAGGCTCCTATTGTGGGCGCAGCCCATGGGAGGGGACCCTGAGAACAGCCCCAGCTACCAGCCCGGCGCAGGTTTAGGCACGTCCAGCCAGGGTGGGCGGAGAGACGGAAGGGTCTGGAAGCACTGTCGCCCAGGAAACGAGTCCCCGCCAGTTCAGAGGGCCAGAGTCAAACAGCCCCTGTAGACACAGAAGAGCAAACAGCCACAGCCCACGCGGGGCCCTCTCCTGCAGGCCCCAACAAGAGCTCGGGAGAGGAGAGCCGAGGGCGTGTCTTTAAACAAATCTTGCACATTTTCTCTTCCCCTTTAATGCACCTTCAAAAATCTATAGCCCTGATAACACAACTAAATGGCTCTTAATCCTTTTCGACACCAGAGTTTTAGGTGAGGCGCCTAGTACTTGGCAGTGCGTCCCGGCACGGAGTGGAGGGCTGGGGCGGGTGCTGTGCTGGGCAGAGCTACAGGGTGGCAAGAGCCAGCCCTGATTAGTGGCACAGCCCAGGACAGGGGCTGTGACCCCCTCTGGGTGGTGGTGAGCTGGGGCACTTGCTCACTCACCAGCAAAAGGACAGGGCACCTCTCCGGTCCCACGGGAGGCTGGCACTATGGCAACCCCTGCCACTGCAAAGCATGCTCAGACCGATTCCAAGGGAACAGATAACGCAGGACCCAGCACACAAGGGGAATCCACAGAACTGCCCCATCCCCTCCACCCCTGGGACCTCACAGCTGCCGTGCACCCTCACACCTGCAGACCGGTGAGCTCTGGTGAAGTGGGTGCAATGGGGATAAATCCCAGCTCTGCCACTTTTTTAAGATTTATTTATGCATATAAGAACTGGGGTGTGGGCCAGAGATGCGGGGTGGTGAGAGGATTCACCAGAGACAGAGTGGGGGGCAGAATAGGCGAACTGACTGAAGTACACCGCTGAGGGGAGCAGTGGGCGAGATAGGTCTGCTGCGCCATGTGGGAAGCTCCCTGGCCGGAGATCGAACTCGTGTTGCAGTGGCTGTGATAGGTTCATAGCGCTGAGACCTAATCTGTGGCTCCACCAGGGAGGCCCACCAGTTCTTCCACTTTTTACACCAGCTCTACTTCTCCTGTACCTACACCCTCTGTGCCACCATCCTCTTAACCATAACTCATTGGAGAACAGCTCAACTTCCCAGGACTGTTGAACATGTTGTAGATAAAGCGGCCAACATACAGGCGGGAACATGGCAGCTCCCTGCCAAGCGGCGGGGGTGATGACTCCAGTGGCGAGGACATGGGACCTGCGACCTCTGCAGAGAGGGGCACGACCAAGGGCAGGAGGCAGGAAGACAAGCCCGGAGCAGCAGAAGTGCTGGTCCTTGCCTCACAGGCCGTGCGGCCAGTCGCACTTGGAGCCACCCCTGACATTCCCAGCAGCGTCACTAGGAAGCCTGATTTGGGATGTCTGGCTTCCAAAGCCACCACAGAATAAAAGAATAAAATCAACAAAATTAAAAACAGAAAGGAAGACATGTAGACAGTGGCAAGAAGCATCAGATGGCCGGAGGAAAGAGGACACTAAAACACTTAACATGCAAATTCTGGGGACACAGAGGGCCTGGCAAACAACCACACCCCCATGCCATGCAGCCCCAAAGAGCTAACGGACGAGGATTACAGCCTTGGGGCTCCGGGGGGGGGGGGGGGGTAAAGCTTCAAGTATTCAGAATTAAAGATTCTAGTCAAAACCGTTAAACTTTAGAAAAATAAAAAAATATTTAAATGAATGAGCCTTTGGAAACATGGAAAATTCTTCTCTCTAGAATGGCTATTTCCCCAAGGGTTCTGGGGGCCTGGGTTTTATCATCAGTAAATCAGACACAGAAGCGGCCATGTTCCTGGAGCTCCAGCGCCACCCACAGGGGAAGCCGGGTAGAGGCATTTGCCACTCAGCTCCATGGAGAGTCCAGCTCCATGGAGAGTCCAGTTCCACCACATTCAATCAGACTCCTCAAGCCACCCCAAACTTTCCTCACCCGCTAGCTCTGCCTTCGCCTCTCTGCTCCTTAGGAGGCTGAGCGCAACAGAAAGCCAGGGGCCTCATGAGAAGAGTCCCCAGTTCCCTGGCTGGGTTGCCCACCAGGCCCCCAGAAACCGGGACACAGAGGAGGCGGGTCTGCTGCAGTTTCTGTCCCACCACGTTCACACAGGGTTGCTCTCTAGAATGGGTCAGGCAGCTGGAACAGCTGTGAACAAGATTACCCGCCCCCTCTTCAGGTGCCAGAGGTGGAGGGCAGGAGGTTGGAGGAGAGAGGCAGGAGAGAGACTGAGACGAAGCTAGAAAAGAAATAGGACGGTCCAATCCCCAGTGGCCTCCGCCTCCCTAACACTAGCCTCTGCAGCACAAGGCAGATGTTAGCACAAGGGGGGGTGCATGCCCACCCTCACCATCTCAGCTCTCCTGCTATTCCCATCTCTGCAGGTTTCTGCACAGAGACCTGGAGGGACAATCTTGGGCTCCTGGTCCCCATCCCTGGAGGCAACAGTACTCACCCAGAATCAAATGAGAAAGACAAAATTGCACTTTCCAGGTTGCTTCACCCAACCCCCTGGACTTGAGACCCCCCCCTTGACATAACCCCACCACACTGCCCCTGCCCACTGGCTTCGTGCCAACAGCAGTAGAGAACATTCTGGAGAACCTAACGCCACTTCCAGGACTGGAGACCGATGCTGTGCTCACGTGGTGATTAGCACAGCCAGGGGCTCTGGGAATCTGCGGGCACACACACCGCCCCCACTTCCAGAACCATCTGCTCCGTTATTGGGAAGCCTGCAACTCTCAGGAGGTTACCTACCTGCTCTTCTCTTCTGGGAGGCGGTTCACCTGCCCGCCTGTCACCCCATGGCCGCAATCTGTGGCCGCAATCACACCTTCTCTGGTTGAAGAGGGAAGGCCAGTCCATGTCCAGTCCTGTCCAGCAGCTTGTGGGAAGCCCCAGGGCCCTGCGCCCAGTGCCTGCACCAGCCTCTGCATCAGGAACTCCCGGCTCAGCGCCTGACTCATTCCAGCTACAGTCTGCAGGGTGGTGTTGCGGTGGGGAGTGGTCCCCCCAGGCATCCCAGAGGACTCTCAGCCTGCCACTCCCCTCATCCCTAAGTCCTCAGGGCTCTGGGCCGGACGGGGACTAAGAAGCATCTCCCGAATCAACCTGCACATCGTGCGCCGAGCAAGACCCTCAGAAAGTTCTAGAAACACTTCCAAAGCAAGAGAGGGCACACACGGATACCTGTGCCCTCAACCTGCAGGCCCAGGCAGGCCCATCCTGCTCACGAGGCACAGGGCCTCCTCGCCCTGATCTGGCAGACATTTCCATTTCCTTCAAATTTGTTAGAAAAAAGGAACTTTTAGGTCAAGGAAGATATCTTCCTATGTAATACTGAGACATTCCCAGGTGTAAAATACGACTTAACGTATTGTTTTACAGAGGGAGGGATGCACGAGGGCAGACATATCTTAAGCCCACACGTCCGAAGCTCCCCAGAACACGGTCCCAGCGGGACAGTCTCCTCCCGGACAGAGCTGGCTTCCTGTCCCGAGACGGGACCCCCTCTCAGAGGCGAGGGTCAGTTTGCTGCCCTCCTGGAAGCTGCCTGCATTCAGGCTGTACTCTGTGCCATCCTTGGTCAGTGGCATTCCTGCCACCAGACATGCCAAGGAGATGAGGAAAGCACAGGCTGGCCTGCTGGCGCACATCTGAAGCCTCACATCTGAAGTGAAAGCCCAAGGAAGGGCCATGAGAAGTAGCCTGGGTGGAGATCAGCGAGGATTACAGGCTGAGAACAGCCTTGACCCTGGACGGGTTTTACTCTTCCCAGTCATGAGGTTCAAAGTTCAGGCTCCAAAGTCCAATCCCCTGGATCTGAATCCTAGCTTTGCCCTAGCTGTGCAGCCTGAGACAAGTCACTGGAGCTCTCTGTGCCCCATTGCTCACGGGTGAAATGCAGACAAGCAGCACCACCGCCAATGGGCGGCATGGAGGACCCAGGGGGCAGCTGCCTGCAGACACGGTGCCCGACACACTGGAGGGGCGTGTGGAGGCAGCTCTTAGCTGCTTGCATCTCCCCCACATTCAGGCAAGTACCCACGTGGCACCTCCACGTTCAGCAGGACAAGGCCAGCGTCACACGTTACTACGTTCTTCCCATACATGCTCTTGTAGGCGACAGGAACAGTCTGCGGGGAAACATTCCAGATGGAGAACTCCAGCTAGAGATGGAATTTGCCCTCAGAACAAAAATACCAAGTTGCATTTTTTTCTGCCTAAGAGAGTTAGGTTCAGAATAATATTTATTAAGCAACCACTGCTGCATGCAGCTCCGTGGGCTGCAGGGCAAAGATCACTCCAAGAAACAGTTCTTAGCACCCCAAATCACACAAGTAGAAAAGGCTTAGGAGGATGACAGGGACCTCCAAGGCCCCTGCAGAGACTTCCCCCTAAGGATTATTAAGTGTTAACTGTTCTCCCCTTCATAGGGGCCCAGGAAATGGGTCACCAGGGAAGCAGGCAGTTATACAGAGTAAAGCTTTCCCAAAGAGAAGTGAGGGAGACAATGAAAGGAGAGCAGAGAATCCAGGCTTATTCTCAGAGCAGGGAGGAGCCCCGCCTGTGTCCTATGCGCCCGTCTTCCACCTTAAGCCTGTGAAACCCAACTGGAGAGGAGATGACAGGCAGGCGAGTTGACCATTTGACAGATGGCAAATATGAGGCCCAGAAAGATGCCATCTGGGTCTAGGGGAGCACACACAACTTTGCCATCATCAGAGGCGCTTCACAGTTGGCACAGGATCCCCAGAGTCCTCTGACCGGGTCTGACCCACCTAGCCCAAGAGGGCAGCTAGGAGCTGACATACCAGGAGAAAGCTTTATGTCTAAGTCAATCATTAGTATCCTGGCTTTGAACTTTTTGCCATCACTCTTTATTCCCCAATGCAATCTTGCTTGATTGTAGCACCGACAACCTTAAAGCAAATGGCCTCGTGTCTAAAAGATCCTTAGTCTCATAAAACCTCATTTTTTCCCAGTGCGAGGTTCTGACCTCAATGCTCCATTTGATAGTCAGTGACTCCTGATCAATAAGAGATCTTAAAGTATCTGTAATGAAAATAAGCCACCTACTCTTCCTGACTGCTTAGCACGTAAGGCGTCTGTCCTCAGGCAGGCATGCTAAGAAAAGGAGAACTTTGCCCCAAACCGACATACATCTCCCTAACAGGCCCAAATGCCTCCTTTTTTTCTTTCCAAGAAACCCTAGTCATTTTCCAATCTTCACCTTAGCTTATCTCACAATTATCTGGAAACCCAGGAGCTGGGGGCATCACAGAGATGACCTAATCTAACCCCCAAATCTGTCTTCCCCAGTGGGTGGATTTGCCTCTTTTACAGTAGTGTTCCAAGTCCTTCCAGAATTGACAGCGAGTAACAGGCCAGAGGAATGCTGGCTGGTTCTCTGGTTTCACCCAGAGCTGAGCTGGGCATGGAGCTCACATGGCTCCAATTTTTGTTGATTTCTCCCAAAACGCACTTGACCTTGACACATGTTGGGCAAAAGAGTAAATACTAACCGCTGTCTCCACCCTTTGAGACAACTTCTCCAATTAATATCCATAGCAGTGGACCACTCAGGAATGAACTCACATGGGCAAAGACCATCATATCAGGCTCTGCCACTTTTGATTCACCTATGATTCTGGCCAAACCCTTTAAATCATATACAGTATTAGTATCCAACTCCCACTGTAAACAAAATCAAACTTGAACAGAAATGTGCAAATAGATGATCTATTTCTCCGAGAGGTAAATCAAAGGTATATTTGTTATGTCGGAGGAAGAGACGGGGTTGACAAGTCATGCTGAGGGGCCAGGGTGGGGAGGGAGGTGCAAGTTACAAATGGGGTGTGAAGAAAGGGGGGAAATTTGTTATAGTTCATCTGAAATTTACCCTGAGCTCCTTAGTGTCACTGTTCGTGGGTCTTTGTCCACCATTTTTCAAAGTCAGAAGCAGCAGGTGGCAGGAATTCTGAACCCAGGGATGTTGGCTGTGGTGCGACCTGGCACCCTGGACACTGGGTCTATGGCATCCTCCTGGTCAGTCCATCTATCCCCTGCTGAGCCCCACCTCCATTCCCTTCTCCCCCTCCCTCTGAGCTCCTGCTCCCAAGCAGGGAGCCAACACCCTAAGAGGCATCCCTGTTTCAAAAGAAATCCCCCTTTGGCAATATCTCAGCAGCAACTAATTGTGGCCTCTGAACAGTGGGGGCGCCTCTCAGAATTCCCCTGGTGGAAAGAAACAGCTGCAAAATGCCTCCTCCTGTCCTAGCTCTCATCTGGGGGTCAGCTCCTGCACCCACACCTACCACAGGCCTGTAACCCAGCTCGGTACTGAAGAGCGGGGTAAGAAGACAGAAAGGTCAATAGGCGCGGGTCACCCCACTCCCAGGGTGGGCGTGATAGTTCATTAGGGAAGTGGGACAGTGAGCCAGCTGCCACCAATGCAGGCTTTGGAACAGCAGTGGTCATGTCCTGACCTCAAAGCCTTAGCCACTGGTTCCAGCATGGCAGGAGGCAGCACTGCTCTGAAAAGGAGAGGCTCACGCTTCAGATCCTAGTCACCATCACGCCTGCGATTCTGAGGGACCCCAGGCAGGGGTGCTGTAAGAGGTGTAGGCTTCTGTGCGCTTGGCGCATTCAGGAAGTTAGATTGGGTGAAAGGTTCCTGAGCTGACTGTCCATGAGGAATCACCTGGAGAGCCTGCCACAAACAGTCGTGGACTCCGGCCCCAGAGGTCCAGGGCAAGGGTCAAGGAGTCAGAGATTTTAACAACCCCCTTCAAGCATGGGCATTTCCAAGGGCCCCAATCCTTTTCAAGCCTCACTCTCCTGCCCCATGTTCTAGGTAACCTGAGAAAGCTGCCTGTCTTTTCAAGAGCTATGGCTTCATGTGCGCACTTTGAAATGGGGACTCTCATATGTTCTTTCCACCCATTGCTGCAGGGGCTCATAAAAGACACAGGTATGCTCGGATGCAGGGGGCCCCTTCTGGGCCAGGCTGCATGAAGATTTCTAGAGGTTTCTTATTCTAGATATTTCTAGAGTAAGCAGAAACAGCACAGCCTCTCTAGAGCCTCGCTGCCTGTGCACTCTCTAAAAGGCTGCTTTATAAACACGAGGGTCATTTCTGGAATCGTCCGGACCTGGGGAGGGTCAAAGTTGAGGCAGACAGATTGAGAAAACAAAAACATGCTCCAATTCAGCAAAGGTCCTCTGGGGGCTCTGTGAGCCAGGCTGTCTTTGAAGATCAGAGAAATTGATATCAAGATGACAAACAGTCCAATCGGTTTTCCACTGCCTCCCACAGGTCCTGAACATTTCTCTTTTGATGTAACTAAAGTCAACTGAGAACCTGGCCAGGTGTCCCATCTGCTGAAGCCAAGTGAGTAGAGACTGTGCTTTGGTGCAATCCTGCAGCTAGGGCTCTGGGAACAGGAGAGATATGTCAGACCCAGTAATCTGATAGTACCAGAGAGGTGTGCCAGGGCACGGGTGCAAAAGTCCTCATCACAGCACAACTCAAAGTTTTAAAAAAATCTACTAGTAATTTCATCCAAAACGCTTTTAATAGGTGAATGGGTAAATGGGTAAATAAAATCAGTAGGGTAATAAAATAGGATAATATACAGCAGTTAAAAAGCATAGTTCTTACCTGCATCTATCAATACAAGCACGGATAGATTTCAAATACCAAACGTTGATAAGGAAAAAGTTGCAGAATGAACCTATGTACATGTTCAATGCATTTTCAGAGAGTAACTGTAGATATTGGCCATCCATCTCTCTCTCATACACACATACAAAATCTGTTTAACTAAGAAACAGAAACACTAAATACTACCAGGTGGAGGTTAGCGGCAGGGTGGTGGGGAGGACCACCAGGGGAAGCTTGGATGAAAGACGTAAAGCAAACATGACAAACCATCACACACACCCAATCTAGGGTGGCAGACTGGAGACAAATTATCATTCTTAGTGCTCTTCTATAATTTTTAATGCAGAAGTTAAAAAATTTTTATAGTCACCTCTCTCACTCCAACCACTCCTCACCGTCCTTGTGAAGCAGGGGTGTCACTAAATGCGAGGTACCCTAGTACCCCACCAGCTAGAAGAGGATCAAGCAGCAGTGACAGGGCCAACTTCACCACCAAGCTCACCTGCCCACCCATCAAAGACTGGCCCAAGAGTCTCTCTGACTAGAAAGAACTAGGAAATGAGTCAGAGGAAAGAGCCTAAACACAGTGGAGGAGGGTCACAGGGTCAAGGAGGGGAAGAAATACTCTAGAAATTCTCAAGTTTAAGAATGGAGGGCCAAGCTCTAGAAATTCTCAAATTTGAGAACGGAGGGCCAAGCTCATCCCGGTGCAAAGGGCTGTGGAGGTGTCCTCAGGGGCAGAGCGCTGGAGGTGCCCAAGGGCCAGTCACATCCAGTGGAAGGGAAACTGGCCCCTGAGGACCAGAGAGGAAACAGGTAAGAAACCACGCGAGAGTTTCATGGGCAAGAACTAAAACAAGTGACAAAATGGAGATGGGAAAAGCTTACAGACCTCCGCCAGAAGAATTTAGGAGACACCTTGAGGAAGGAGGTTGGCCACTATGGCCTCCAAGTGTCCCAAGGCCACTCGGCTGGGCAGACGAAGGCAAATTCCAGGAGGCAAAATGCTCTTGGAATTTGATTCAACTTCCTCCAGGCTGAGAGCACAAAAAATTGTGGGTCCATGCTTCTTCTTTTTCCTCCAAAGGATAGAAACTACACAAACCTGGTCTTAGTTTCCTTAGTGCTTTGGGGAAAAGCAAATGATGAAAGGAGAACAGAAAAGGAGATATTTTGAGTCCTTCATTTACTTTTGTGGACTGAAGGTGACATGCCTTCTTCTTCCAAGACTGAAGAAGCAGAAACAGTTCAACGTGAGTCTCTTACTTCTGTGACCTTATCCATTAGAGAGGGGTCTCGGTATTGAACACCAAGGTCTTCCCAAGAGCCTTCGTCAAAATGCTAAAGAACCACCCACTTATTTGCATTACATATACCTATGGCTATACTGACTAGTTTTCTTCTTAGATAATATTTTATTTTTTCAAACACTGTTTTGCTCCCCTCCGGGACCCAAGAGCAAGTTCTAGTATATGTGGTAGGACGACTATATTTTCAGTCTCCCAGCTCGCACACAGGAAGTGCTGGGTCAGTGCTGAAACAGGAGGGAAGCTGACCACGTGGCCCCTCCAGCCCAGAGTGGGTATACTATTTTGTTTTTCTTGCTGTTCTGGCCTCTCCCTCCTCACCTAGGTGCCACAGCAGCAAGACTAGTAATGAGTAAAGACAGTGCGCAAAAGAAAGGCTATGGTGGGGTAGGAAGGACACACCCCGCTCCCAGGACCCACAATTAAACCCCCACACTGGGTTCCTAAGGATGGACCCCACAGAGCAGCCCCCAGAGAGCAATAAAGGCCCACCCCCGTCTTCTGCCCACCTCTTCTCCACCCCGCTAAGACTGCTCCCAGATGCTCCAGACCTGACAAATGAATGCAGAGGATGCAAAAGGAAACAAAAAAAACCTGCAAAAATGTCTAGGATTGCCACATTCTCAAACCAGCACAAGAAGTGTCCTGAATATAAATAAGTGTCTTTAAATAGGTCACCATGCTTTTCTTTTTCTTCAACTAAAAGTTCACTAGTTTTGTCTGATAGAGTCCCGCATCTCATCAGTTGTCTTGCTTGGTTCTTTCTCCTGGCTGAGGAGACCACCAGCAGAGGCGCAGGTGCAAAGCCTCACCTCGGGGACACAGCGACCATGTCAGCCAGAGCCCTGCCCTGGTGAGTGGCAGTGGCATCAAGGGCCATGACCACCACTGTAAACCCTCCCCCACTGACTCTGCTCTGGACTCGGAAGTTTCCCAAAGCCGAGGGCAGCTAAGCCATCCCCCGTGGAAACCACACCTCCTAAGGGGATTCTGAAGTCCCTCTTCTCAATAAAATCGGTCAATCAAAAGACACCTAAGAACTGGCATTTTCCCTTCTCCTTCTATTCTGTGTTGAGGTCATCGGGAGAAGGAGGCAGGTTCAGAACTGCATGACGTCATCTGATTATCTGAGTTTCTAACACCGAGTTTCTGTGCTAAGTGGTTTGTGTACAGTTTTCATTTTATCATCAAGTAATCATAAAAGGTTGATAATTTCTTATCCCTTCCTACACTTGACAAAAAAGAGCCAAAGGGTTTGAAGTCAATCGTACAAAGTCACGTAGCCAAAGGCAGAGCCAAAATCTAAATCAAGTCATTTGGTTTCACATCTCAGAACCTACCAGAATGGTATCGTGTATAGCCTAAGGAGACTCTCAACTGAGACTTTTTAACTCCAGTGCTCCTTTTGTTACCCATCACCTCACCCCTCCCTCTCTCCATGAGAACCCCATCTTCCCAGGGAAAGCAGCCATCAGTCATAAGCCAGCTGGCTCCCCCCAAACTCCAAAGCTCTTATGATCCACTAAACCCATTCCACCAACCCCCTCTAGCCTGCCTGCCACACCTCCTGCCATGGTTGCTATAGAAACTACCCAGTATTATTAGCCAGTTGCAAGAGCAGGGCACAGGAGAACTGCCATTTTCATTTTATCTGAACCTCGGGCACTTCACCACGCAGAGGCAACTTGGCACTTCCATCCAGAAGTCAAGACAATAGACCTAAAAGAAACTTCCTGGGGAGTTGCATAAAGGAACATTTTTGAGAAGTTATGCCTTAATTACTACCTCCCAGGGAAAAGGAGCTTTTCCAGGCAGCAGTATATAATTCACGGCTGCCTTGCATGTGTGCCTGATGGAATGGAGCCCTGGAATGAGATCCGGAGACCCAGACTACGCTCTGGTCCATCCACGCTGGTCTGCGCTTGCCTTGGCATTTGAACCAGAACGCAGCCTTGATTTCTTCCATCTGTCAAGTGGGGGAGAATCCTGTGGCTAAAACAGAGCTGGGGGCACAGGGGGAGTTGAGGGGGAGGCAGCAAGACTACAGGCAATTTGGTCTAAGTGCAGGGTCTAGACAAAACCATTTAATTATCATTACTTTGTCACTTACTCTTTCAGGTAGACCCAAGTTCACTGTACCCCACAATCCAACCTGGATACTAGCCTACTAGATGAGCTGCCCCCCCTCCACTCCCACCTTTCAACTTCCCAAGGTCTTCCGATCCCAGTGGCCTCCATCTTCAGCTCCCGGCTCCTGGGCTCTCTTCCTTGAATGAACACAGGCTGACACACCTACACCCATCCACTAATTAGAAACCTCCCCAGGCTTTGCTCAGCCAACAGCACCAAGCCCAGAGGGCCAATTCTCTGGTGGCGGCTGGAAACCTGCCAACCCCTGTCCCCTTCTCCCCAATCTTCACTCCTGCGCTGCCTCCCAACAGCCAGGAAGAGATGTGGGGCTGGCAGCCAGAAGGGGCCCCGAGGGCTGCCAAATGCCCCCCACCCCAGCCACTACAGTCCACTCTGTATTTCTTTTCCGGGGAGCCGGCTTTCTGAGCAAGGTCTCCCTCTGCGTCCTGACTGACACCAGGAGCTGAGCCAGCCCAGATCTTCCCTGGCTTTGTTAAGGAACAGGAGTGGCCCAGAGGGGGAGAGAAGGGTCGAGGTTAGGAGCCAAGTAGGGGGAGGGGCTGGGGGGGATGGTCCACTTTGCTGTAGGGAAAAAAGAACGTTACCCCATTCGCTCTACTCTGGAACCTAAAAGCTAACAAATTTCCCTGACCACCTACCCCTCCCCAAGGCTGTGCCTTGTCCCCACTGTCAAGGGTTTCATCATAAGCCTGTGCAGCCCCCCTCAAAACTCAAGCATCTACCTCCTCTGCTTCCGGCGGCCTCGCCTTCCTGAGATGCCTGAGAACAGAGTCATCTTGTCTCGGTGCCCGGACAGGCTGTCACTCTGAGCTCGCAGACAGAATCAGACATTAGGAAGAGCCCCAGAAAACACGGCCCCCACCCAGTGTCCCTGTGGAAAGCCCCTCAGCCCCCTGCAAATGATGGCTGCTCCCCCACCGGGGAGTGAGGTCAAGTCTGGAGAAGGCATAGTAAGGAAACGTCACTTTTTTGGAGAGAACATCCAATTTCTTTGCCAGAATCACATTCAAGTTTCTGGCATCCCAGGCTGAGACAGGACGGATCTGAAAGCCTGCTTTCCTGGAGCAGGAAGTAGGTGCCAGGGGGTCCTCTCTGGCTTCCACTGCCCCACACTACATACCCCAGTGCAGGCTGGGCAGTGGAGACCCGGTTTGCTGAGTACTTGACCCTACTGTTCCAAAGTCTGGGTGATAGCAGGTTTCCTGTACAGGGCCATCCGGAGAGAAGGAGCTCCCTACCCCTGGGGTGTTTCCTCTGGGATTCTGGGGTCCTCAGAGAGCCAAAGCTAGAGGGCTGGATCCTGCAGGGGGGCTGGCCAGGTGAAGGTGAGACTCAGCCCAGGGGCACGGGTGCCCAGTACCAGAACCCTGGGGCCACCACTGCCCCATTGAGGCTCTGCAGAGTAAAGCTCCCCTACCAAAAATGGTCAGTCCCAGACAGCCAGGCCTTGGGCCCCAAAGAGCACCGCTTTACTCACCCGCCAAAAATGCAAGCCTGTCCACCCCCAACCACTTATTTATTGTCAAGGGCTGATAGTACACTTCAAGTACAGCTTCATTACCCTTTTTACAGCTTCACTACAGCCCGTGGCAGTCAATCAGAGGCCCGGACACTTCCATTTTAGAGGTGGAGAAATGGAAATCAAGTGACTCAGTACCAAAAAAAAAGTCCAAGTAACAAAGCTTCCTATGCATTATCTTTACACACACACACACACACACACACACACACACACACACACACGTGCATGCACACACTATACAAATAGATGCACACAGAGATGCACACACAACAATGCAAGCATGACCCTCTGGAGCTGGTGCCATAGATCCCTGACTTGTAGACTAGGAAACCAAGGCTCAGAGAGAATTCACCTCTGCCTCAGCAACTAGTTCTAGTACACAGAAAACTGGGCTTTGATCTGCAGGCACTCTGCACCAGGACGAGGCACCTAATGCCACAGAGCGACGAGCACCCTCCCTGGCGCAGAGGCCAGCTCAGTACATACCAGAGAGGCGACATCACATGCCAAGATTCTGGCAGCTCACGTGCATGTGGCCCTACTATGTGCCAGGCACTTTTCATTACCAGCTTGAGCCCCACAGGCACGCCATTTAAGAAGTGTAATCACCCCCATTTCATAACAGGGAAGCTGGTGTCCGAGGAGGCCCTTCGTCACCAACACCAACACCCGAGTTCTAAGAGACGGGTCCGCATGGAAACCCAGGTTGACAGCCAATGGCCAGGCTGCCCCCCAGCCCTGGGACCCTTCAGTCCCTCCTAACTGCTGCTCACTGGCCATTTCCACTTCTGGAGTCCCCAGGCTGGGCCTCTCAAAGGAGGCGAGGGAATGCAAACAACAGAACCTGGCAGCGGTGACCCTTGGCCCCTGTCACCAGCACATGGCAGATGTCCAGGAACAAGCTTCTTGATGACAGGGTCAAAGGCTTTTCCTGCCAATAGCCCCACCCCTGGCATAGCCATGGAGGCAGGGCGGAGAGAGCAGACGGGGCCAGACTGGCCTCTCCTCTCATTACTTACCTGCTACAGTGCCCCGTGACTGGGCCCAGAGTTTACACCTGCAAAATGGAAGTGAAAAGCCTCTCTCGCAGGGATGGGTCAGGAGCGGACACAAAGCAGGCAAAGCAGTCAGTTCGGAAGAGAGAGGGACAGACGAGAGGGAGACCCACCTCCTGGTGGCTGCCGGCCAAAGCAGCATGTTGCTGGCCAGGCAGCAAGAAGCAGGTGGGCCAGAACATCTACAGACACATCACCAGTCTCCTGGTCGTTCCTCTGTGCCCTGGGTTCAGAAGCCACCCTCCATGAGGCACCCTAGGTGGAATCAGCCACTTCCCACCCACCAAGCCTGGACCGCAGTGCCACTTGGCTGTCATATTGCAAATATTCCAATCCCCAATCACCTATGCAGTCTCCCTCTAGTGGGTTCCTTGAGGAAGGCTGGGGCCAGTATATTTTCCATGGAACACCAGGCCAGAGTGGGAGAGCAGAGGGGGAACGACCTACAGGGGACTGAGAAGACAGAATGAAGAAGGGGGGTGGGGGAGCTGGGGACACAAAGGAGAGACTGACACTAAAGGCAGTCCCTGCATTTGGAGTCACTAAAAAGTCAACCCCTCCCCCACCCCAACACGGGGAAAAAAAAAAACCTTTTCTTTCTTTTGTACAGTATTGTACCAAATATTGTACCAAACTAAGTATTCGGGTCTGGAAGGCCAACCAGAATGTGAGCACAGCCTGTCTCTTTTCTACTCCTCCCTAATTTCCTTTAGGAGCCCCACTGCACCGGTCACCACCACCACCACCACCACCACCCCAGCCTGTATTTGAGTTCTCTATTTCTTCAGAGCCAAGAATTTTTGAAACTTCATCATATCAAAGCTTAGCAGTGTGCATAAAATAACTAATCTGAAAACCAACTAGAAGCAAGCTAACCTAATCATTAGGCAAGTAAGCAGTGACTCTCAAATAAGTCCTCAAAATATTTGACAATGAGAAAATGAACATGCTCTAGTTCTCAGGAACTATTTTTATATAACCAGATTCCTTGTAGTCCCCTAGCCTAAAGGAATGATATGTCTGAAAATTTTTATTTTAAAGCTCAGTGCTAAGGTCAACTAACGGTGAGAATCATCCAAGTCTCTCTTTTCCCGTTGCCTGCCAGGAAACTCAGTACTTCAATTGACCAAGGACCAGTGCATGTGGACTCTCATGACACAACAGATGGGTTCGTCTTTCCCCCATCGTCCACCAACCATTCCAATTTAGAGATCCTTGTTTTTGCTTTTGACAGGGTTACATAGAATTTTTTTCCCCTCAAAGCTTCCCCATATATCTTGTCAAAAGAATGGGGTCATTATTATTACACAAAGGGAACTATAAGGGGGAACACTTTGGATGTATATGGAAGGTGAGTAGGGAGAGTGCAGTTAAGACTAACTGATTTCGGGCCTCCCTGGTGGCGCTGCACTGTGGAGCTGTAGGCAGCAGTGACATGAGTTCGATGCCCAGCCAGGGAGGTTCCCACATGGCGCGGCAGACCTCTCCTGCCTCAACCACTGTTCCCCTCAGCAGTGTATTTCGGTCAATCTGCCTGTTCTTCTCACTACTCTGTCTCTGGTGAACCCTCTTGCCACCCTACACCTTTGGCCTGTAGCCCAGCTTGTATGCATAAATACATAAATCTTTAAAAAAAAAAAAAAAAAGACTGATTTCCCAAATCCTAGTCCCTGGTAAGGCAGCCAGGAACAGTGCCTGCCCAGCCATTCTTCTCTGGTGGGGACCTATGAGCCACAACCTTCAGACCAACCCTGCCTCCAAGGCCAGAGTGCAGGCTGCCACACCCTGGTTGGCATGGTCGCCTTCAGGAGACTGGACCCAGAAACAGCAGCCCTGAGCTCCCCCAACTCTTCCTTCGAACGCACAGCGGTGACTCAGGCAGAGCAGCTTAGCAGAGCTAGTTCTGGGTGTTCTGTCCAGGAGGGGGGAGGGGGGCGGAAGGTAGTGGTGTTAGCAATCAATGACAGTGGGTCCCACTCATTCCCCAAGTCTATTTTACGACTTTGAACTCAGTATGCAAATTTATGCAAGACAAGATGCAAAGCAGCACTTTGAGCCAGAAGTCCCATTGCTTTTTTCCCCTTTTTTTTTTGAAGTTGCACTGAACCACTGTAAATCAGTGTTTGCCTCTGGTCCCCCTTTATGCTTCCCCAGCAACTGCACATGCAAAGCCTCCGAAGGCAGCCAGCCTGCCTGCACACCCGCCTGCCGGCCTGCCTGCCCAGAGACTTTGAATTAATGCACATTTCTATAGCACCTTTATATGTGCAGACGGCCATTTGGGTGGCTCCGCCCCTCAGCATAATCCAGGGCTTTGTAGGGCAGGGAAGGAGGCAGGGGAGATGCTGAGGGAACTAGCCCAGCCTAGCCTGGGGCGAGCGCCGGCCAGGAATTCTGAAAGGGCCCCAACCCGCTTCCTCTGCTTCCTCCATATTTCTAGACACTTCTGTCCTTTCCACTACCAAACACACCCACACACTTTTAAGGTACAGACTCAGGCAGATTTCGGGGTCCCCTTGCCATTCTTCTTCCATGCCCAACCATTCCTACCTCCTCCCCCCCAGTCTGACTTCTCCTTTCCTTGAACCAACAAGTCCCAGCCCATCACCCCCATGGGATACAGGCTCAGCACCCGCTGATGTGCCCACCCCCACCCCTGCATCCCAGCCATCCCCAGGAAGCCAGCAACTCGGCCCCTGAGTCCTGGGAACAAAGACAAAAGAGCTAACAGCAAAGCCGGAACTGCTGGAGTTTGCAGCCTCGAAATAAGAGGGTATGTTTAAAATTCTCAAAAGCAACCTGCTCAAAGAGGAATGCAGGCTGGGGGGGGGGATGGGGAGGGCTTATTCTTCAGAGCGGGGAGAAGAGATGGAAGAATGAGAAAAGGAGGCAGCAGCATTCAGTACTAAGGTCTCATATGGGTACCCCTCCCAAACCTCTCCTTATAGTAGTCCCATCCCTGCTCCAATCCAAGATCCTCTCTGCATAGAAGCCTCAGAACTTGTCCCTTCCCACACCCCTGTAAATCCAGGCTTCTCCCCTGCTGTGCCTCCCTCCCCACCCCCAGCCCTACTCTTGGTCTCTTCTTTCAGCACACCCCCAAGATTGCACATCTAACTTTCACCACCACCCAAATTTAGTGGCCCCTCTTCCCAATCTGGAGCAAGAGAGAAAAATCCAGGAGCTGGGCCCTGGGAAGGAGGTGAGGGGCTCCAGGGCTAGCATGGGGAAAGGAGTCCCATAACTGGGCAGAGAATGCAGTGACAGTCTTCCAATCAACTCACCCCATTGTCCCCTCTCCCACTACAGGCTCCTGGGAGAAATGAATGGGGACAATCTCCCACATCTGCTCCCTTTTCAAGACCCTAACTTGCTTTTGGGGGTTGGGAAGCAGGAAAGTCATTTTCAGGCTGAAAGTGAGAGGAATGAAGAGTGAAAAAAAGTACTGAAATGTTTAGGATGGAGATGTACCGTACACTTTATTCAAACAGTCAAAATCCAAAGGATTCTATGAACTTAGAGGCCTTTCGAAAACTTCACCCTGCTGAGGGAGATGTTTAGTTTGTCAGAGTTTAGCCCAGAAACCACAGTTCCGCCCTGACGGACCACGGGGTGCAAAGGGGTGATAGAGGAACACGGGACTGAACGACAGACACCCCACAGCGAAAGGACCTTCACTGAGTCTAAGACCCTTCATTCTTTTCTAAGAGAAGCCAGAGTGAAGGGTAAACCACGAGGCAGGCTGGTTTGGGGGCTCCAGGGTGAAGAGAAGGGCTGGGGGCTGCACTCTCAGACGCCCTCACACTCTCTACACTCAAGGTCAAAATACCCCAGAAGAAAATAAAAGAAAGACTTCAACTCTGATCCCTAATTCCACTCTCAAGGAGAATAAGGAAAAACAATGGGGGGGGGGGAGAACCTGTTACATGACAGAGAAAATGAGAAGCCAGCAATGCTTCGGCTTTTTCTTTTCTTTTTTTCTAAAGTTTGAGAAACTTTGTCAGACTTGCTTGCTTTTTAAACAACAGAGGCAGGCAGTGGGCACGTTTCGCCACTGTCTCCAAGAAGAAAATAATTACAGCTTCCTCCAGACCACTGGGGCCCGAGGCTTTTGTAATTAAATATATATATAGTGAGAGATCTTCTTGCCTGATTGTGTCCCTCAAAAACTTTCTGGGTGGATGAAAGCTCCTTAAGAAGAATCTCCAGGTCGCATCCTAGTAAGAGATCCTTCAAATTAGGGGAGAGTGGGGCTGGGGTAACACCTCGGATACTGGGAGTCGCGCCCCTGCCTCCACTTCGTCCCCCCCAACCCAGATGCTAAACCGAGGAGCTTAGCTGCCCCTACCCGGGGGCCGCGGCCAGAGACTCGATTAAGTTACAAAGACTCAGCCGCTGGGGTCTCTTCCTCACCCCTCAAATGGCCCTCCTCTATTTTTCCACCCAGCATAGTCGCAAAAGCCTTCTTCATGCTCGATGTAAATAGCAGCAGCCCCTGTCTACCTTCCCCTAAAGCCCCACCCTACAAAGGACCAAGTCCTTTCTTCCCACCTCATAACCCCGGTACCAAAGAGGGTCCCTCAAGCGTGCCGCCGCCTTCTCCTAGCGCCCCCCTCTCTCCAAAGGTCCAAGGCATCACCAAAACCCGCCAGCGGCGTCCTCCCCTAGGGCACTTCGGTAGGTGGTGGCTGACTCGCGTTGTAGCCCCCTGATAAACTCCTCCAAGTTCCTACTCCCACAGATCTGATCAACGCCCTCCTCCCCTCCAAAATATAAGTTGGGGTACGCTCCACCCCAGGCAGGCTATGGTAACAGAGGTGCCTTTCCTCTCCCAGTTTATTACCACCTAGTAGCCAGGGCTCTTCCGCACACTCCAACTACTGGACCCCCTCCCGGGCCTGACTTCGGGCCCCCCTTCCCAACAATTTCCCAGAGTTGCTCAGGAACTCCTTTCTTCCTCCGCTCAAACGGTCGCCGAGGTTCCGACGCACACCCCTTCCCTACGGAAGGGTCGCCAACCAGACTCCCTCGTCGCCCCCCAAGTTTCTCCGAACTAGTTTTCCCAACCCGCGTTACCTGCAACCTGCTCGGGGCTGGCGCCATACTCGGCGTCGCGGCGCTTTTCGCAAGTGCCCTCGCCCAGGACCAGCGCCTGCAGGGGCAGCTCGGAGCCGGGATGGGGATAGCAGCGCAGCCCCTGCGCGCAGCGCGGGGTGTAGACGCCGCACGCCTCGCTCTCCATCCGGGCGCACACCGAGCAGCAGCCGCAGCCCGGTTCCCGGACCAGCTCCGCGCAGGGCGCGCGGGCGACGCCGGCCGCTCCCGACAGGGCGGCGGGCGGCGCGGCCGGCGGGGGCCCGCAGGCGGCCAGGCGCTCGGGCGTGCAGGGCGGGCAGCGGAACAGCACCTCGGCGCGCACCCCGTGGCCGCCGCCACCCGCGCCCAGCAGGAGCAGCAGCAGCGGCGGCAGAAGCAGAGGCAGCGCGGGGCCGCCCAGTCTCGGCAGCATGTTGGCGGTGGTGAGCGCGACGGCGGCGAGCTAGCGGGCAGGTGGCACGGCCCTGCGAGCGCGGGAGCCGCCTCCTCCGCTTCTTTCTCCTCCCCCGCCGCCGCAGCCGGGTCCTAAAGGGCCCTGCTTCTCCCCGCCCCCTGCTTTCTCCCCTCCCCCTTTTGGAGACCACCCCCTTCCCCAAACACTCCCGCGCGCCGACCAGGGCGTGCGCGCACGCCCACTCGGCCACTTCGGGTTCCTTGCCTGCTTGGTGGGCCCCCGGGTCTCTTAATACCCCGGCCTCTGTCCTTCCACATACCCTTCTCCCTCACTCCAGAGAAGGATAACTTGGGGGGTGGGCGTTGGTAGGATCGGACGAGGGAGTGGAGCGGAGTGGGTGCCTTTGTCTCCTGTCTTTCGCTCAGATCCAAAGGACTTCGTTTGCGGCTCTCCAAGTATCCGGCAGCAAGCTAATTGCTTGAGAATGCGAAGAACTTAGGGCACAGTCTTGACTTTCGGGTAGGTTTTAGTCCACTCACTCCCACTACCTCCATCCTGTGGTTCTCATCCACCGCTCACATTTTCCCCGGGACAACGACTTTGTCAGAGTATGTGCTGATGAGATGCACTTCCTAGAGGCCAGGCTAGCCAGGAACAGCCCCTCTTAGTGACCATTGCAGTTTCCAAACTGTGAGCACACGGTGATCTACAAGTACCAAAACTGCAATTTCTAGACACTGAGAAGCCTGCTGCCTTCCTCTTCATCTCTTCTTCTTCCCCCTCCCCCCCAAAGTAATCCCTTAGCTAATGGGCCCCTACTTCTGATATCTGTAGCCATTTGCTGCAGGAAGGATCCCAGAAGTCCCTGCTTCAAGGGTCTTGGAGAGGTCAAATCAGCCCTCCAGGTGTGAGAGAGGCCCTGGGTAAGATCATTTATAGCTCTCTCCAGTACCGCAGATGGTCAAGAGGGGGGGCCTCCCTTCCTTGTTCTGTTTGATTTACTGAGTCATCCATCCAAGTTCCCCCAACCCCCAGCATTCCAGGCTGGGCCTGAATTATCACCCATTTCTCTAGGTGGTGACCCTAACAAAGACCCTTGTCAGAGAGATTCCCTTAGTGAAAGATGGACCATTTGGCTGGCTCCAGACCAGGTTTAATCCCTCAATACCTCCTTGCCACCCTTCCCCCCATCAACTGGATCCACTCCAGCTCTTTCTAACTTTCAGACCCAGAGTCATTTGATTCAATTCAGCTACTTAATTACCTGGCCACCTAACTCTGAAAGTGAGTTAGATGACCCCAGGAAAGGCACGTTCCTGATCTTAAGGAACTAACAATGTTATAGGGTAGAGTTTGGTAAGACAAGTAAATAAGTGGTTGTCAGAGGTTCTGAAGGGGAGACATACTTAAAAGGAAGAACTGACCAGGGTTTCATGGGTGAATCAGAATTGAAGTTTCTAATTCTGCCAGAGGAAATAGAGTGATAGCAAGTGTACCCCAAGCAGAAAGACTAGCCAAGGCAAGAACACAAAAATGAGGGGGGGTGAGGAGAGGGAAGGAGAAAAGAAGGGAGAGGAGGGAAGGGGAGAGGAAAGGAGAGGAGAGGAGTCTAGTACACTTTCCCCAGCAGAATGCTACTTGTGGATGGGGAATGCAGAAGACTGGCAGGAAATCCAGCTGGCTCATGTGAGGTTTGGCATCACTTTTGGGGCAGGGGGTGTACAGTGTCCATGTTTGAGCACAGAAGGTTATATTATAGAACTGACTTCTGGAAAGCTCTAGAGCCGTGCTTAGTAAACCTGCCAGGAGTAAAAGGAGACAGGCATGGGAAGGATGGGAGGAATGCTGGTCACTTCTCTTTGCTGTGCCAGCCTGGTACCCTCGTTTCAGTTGGTCACAGTCGTTAGCATCTCAGTGTCTTCAGAGTAGGGACAGTGTCCAACATCACCCCATCCAGTAGAAATCTAATGCAACATAAATGTGAGCCACCCGGCAATTTTAAATTTTCCAGTAGCCATGGAAATGTAGTAAGAAGAAAAAAACCCATTCTAATTATGTACCTTATTCAACCCAATATATTCAAATTATTATTTCAATATGTGATCAATATTAAAAATTAGAACAATATTTTTTCATACTAAATCCTCAAGCTCTGATGTGTGTTTTATGCTTTCATCACCTTTCAGTGTGAACCAGCTCAAATTCAAATGCCCAATAGCTACATGTAGCCAGAAGCTACCATGTTGGTCAGGGCACCACTCTGAAAATGGTGGCCAGTAGTAGGCACTCAATCAATGAATGAGTGAATGAATGAAAAAAAAAACACTCTCTAAAATACCCCTGACAGCACCCCTGTATTTTCAGTCTCCTTGGCAATTCCCAGCAGCTGGGGATGAAAGGTTGTGATAACCTATTGAGTGAATAGGAGAGGCATTCATTCATTCATTCTTTATTCATTCATTCACCTACTCCCTTGTCTTTTGAGAGCCATTCTCCTCCTACTTCCTTTTATTTTTTTTAATGATTTATCTATTTATGCATACAAACTGGGGTACAGGCCAGAGGCGGCGAGAGGGTTTACCAGAGACAGAGTGGGGAGCAGAACAGGCAGATCGATGGAAACACACTGCTTAGGGGAGCAGCAGGCGAGGCAGGGGAGGTCTACCAACCATGTGGGAATCTCCCTAGCCAGGCATGGAACTTGTGTTGCCGCTGCCAACAGCTCCACAGCACAGTGCTTAACCGCTGCGCCACCAGGGAGGCCCTCTACCTCCTTTTAAAGTTCTTCATCTTTTAGCAAGAACCATGGACATGAGCAGGTAAAGTGAGGCTATCTTGATAAATGCAAAGTAGTCAATGGGATTTCTCTTTCCAATGATCTGAAAACCACACTTCAATTCTTTTCTCCTCGAACCCAGGTAATAGTCAATTTTACACACACACGCACACGCACACGCACACACATACACACAAACACACAGATCAGCCACCTATAGCCTCATCTTTCTGATCTTTCTCCAGAACACATGAGGGTTCTACCCCAGGATTCTACTCCAGAAAGGCCAACTGCTGCTAAGGCTTCATTCCCAGAACATCTTCCATCAGCTGACGTGCAGAGGAGTTGGACCCAGGTCCCAGGCTGGGTTATTGCCAAGCCTGGGAGGCCATCATTTTGCTCCTTACAATAGGCTCAGAGCCTACACCCCTGCCTGGCACAAAGGCTTAATAAATTTTCATCGAGCAAACTCAGGTTCTCTGCTCTAGTTCCCCTTGGCATACCTCCCTTTGAATTTCTCATGAAGTCTCTGTAAAGGTAAAATATCCTCAGGCCTGAGAACCTGTCTGGGCCCAACAGGAGGACTCCTTGAGAGATGGGGACAGGCTCCAACTAGTTTTATCCCCTCACCCTAATCCCTGCCTTTTTCTATTTGAAAAGTGTTTCACAAACCCAACCCTTCTACCACCTGTACTATTATTTACATAATGTTTTTAATGTAAGTCAATTCACTTTTTTCTTTTTTACTTAAAGCTATTTTTCAAAGAAACTTTCTATCACAGCCATAAATGGAAAACCAGTATTGATGGCCACATATAAATAGCAACCATGAAAATAAACACAATGGAGACAAAGTAATGTTATTCAATTCGATCTGGAGACTGTTGCTCACTCAGTCCTGTGGACTCTCCCTGGATAACAAAAGATGACCCCACTGAAGAAAAGGACTAAAGGCCAACAGGACCCAGCCTGAAATTTTCTCCATTAAAGTCATTAAGTCATCGGTAGGAGTGAAATATATATTTTTTAAGATTTATCTTTTTTATTTATGCATATAAGAGCTGGGATGTAGGCTAGAGGTGCAGGGGTTAAGAGGGCTCACCAGAGACAGAGTGGGGAGCAGAACAGGTGGATCTACTGAAATACACTGCTGAGGGGAGCAGTGGGTGAGGCAGGAGAGGTCTGCTGCGCCATGTGGGTCAGCTCCCTGGCCAGGGATGGAACTCATGCCACAGTGGCTGGTGATAGCTTGATAGTTTATTTATACTTTAACCCCTGCACCACCAGGGAGGTCCGGAGTGGAATATTTTTGAACAACATATTGAAATGTAATGTATATATGAAAAAGTATACATATCATGGATTTGATAAGTGTTCACAAATTGGTCATCCCATATAACTAGTACCCAGGTAAAGACAGAGAATATTAACTGCACTCAGAACTCCCCTTCCTGTCCTCCTTCCACTTATTTCCTCCCCTGAGGGTAACTATTTTTCTGACTTCTTTTTGTCTCTGGTTTGTTTGGCTCAACCTGGTGCTTGTGAAACCCACCCATATTCCCACACACAGCTGTTGGTTCCTCCTCCTTGTCAGGTAGTATTCCGTGGTGGGACTATACCATCACTGTTTCAGCTGTTCTTCTGTGGATGGGCATTAGGATAATTTCCAGTTTTTGACTACTCTGATCCTAGGTGCTATGAATTTCCCAAAACATGTCATTAGTTGAGCTTGTTTCTTTTGGATCTATACTTAGACCTGGAATTTCTGGGTCCTGGGATGTATGATACAATGTTCAGCTTTTTAGTAGGCACAGCCAGAAAAAAATCACCAAGTAAATGTACACACCTACACTCCTATTAGCAGCATCCAAATGTTCCACTTGCTCTGCTTCCTTCAACACTTGGCATTGTCCATCTTTTTCTCAACATACCTGTTCTGATCGATGTGTCATTGCATCTCACGGTGGTTTTATTTTTCGGTACCCTGATGTCTGACAAAGTTGAGCACCTTTTAAATGTTAAAATAGGAAGAATTTTAAAAAGGGAATCACAACATACCGTGTTATATAACATCATGTCCACACATCACGATTAAACATCTGCGTAATGTCTAAAATCATCTTTCTCGGGTTGCAGACTTTTTGTGATGGAAGTTTTTAATCTCAGTTTTCACTGTTTCAGGAGGAAGGGAAGAGGCATGGGAAGATAGGAGCAGTGTTTGAGCAGAGAGGGTATGCTCTACTTTCTATCCAGACCCCTGGGGAGAAGCACAGCACCACATCCTTGGTAAGTACCTGAAATAGGCATGAAGACCTCTGGCTCTTCTCGTTCAATTCTTTGGTTGCAGACTCTGTAATGGAAATCTGATGAGCATCCCTGTGGAAAAGATAGAAAATGAGGAAAATGCCCTGAGGTCACGAAGAGGCTAGAGCTAAATGCTTTGTGGTGATTTCCTGAACAAGCCTCAGGTGCCAGACCAACAGTTCACTCTGACCAACACCATTGCCCAGTCTTCAAAATATCTTCACCAAATACCTCTTCCCAGATGCTAGCCTAGACTCTGTATGACCTCTCCTCTAGAAGTTCCTGAATTAGGCTGGGTGATTCTAAGGTAAGCAAATGGATAGGACACACACACACACACACACACACACACACACACACAATCAGAATGGGAGTACCAGAGATGGACAGAGTAATTAAGAATTTAGCAGCATGGCTGTCTGGATTTATGTCCACTCACAGGTCAAGCTGTCCAGGCCAAGCTACTTAACCCCTCTAAGCCTCAGTTTCCTCATCTACGACAAGCTGCAGAGGCAGCTGCAAACAGTAAGTGAAGCAACTGAGGTGAAGTGCTTCACATGTTGCCCTTGCCGTAAGTCGTATGTGGCTGTGGAAACGATTAAGTTCCCCCAAATTGAGAAGGTAATTTGAGTCTGAAGAGGGAAGCAGGTGCATACATTAATCACGATTAAAGTTTATTATTACATCCGGGGTTCTCTCTGAGCTAGTAGACTCAGGATGTCCAGTTGAGGCAGGACCCACACCTCCCACCCTGACAGGGATCTCCTTCTACCCCACGGAGCTGCAATACTTAAGAGTAGGTGCTTGTGTAAAACAGCTAACACCAGGTGTCCAGGGGACCTGACAATTGTGTCTTTGTTCTATTAGGATTAATAGGTGTGTGGGTGGTTCATAGAACAGGTTAGCGTAGCTGAAGCAAACAGTGGGGAATTTGGCTATCTTCCCAGAACAGACTAACAGTTCAGCATGGACCTAAGATGGAGTCCCTTTGGTTTCCCTGCGGTGGTCATGGTGTTACTATTCCCTTAGGCTCTCGAGGAGGGGCCCAGATCCTTCGGCACAATGCAAGAGTGGAGGATGAGGCTGAGAGACCCTCCGTGTGAAGTCAGGAATTCTCTATGTCCCTTCCTTTAATAAAACAGGGATGATCTTCACAGGGGCTTGATGGGAAGGGTGGAAGTGGGTCCCCGAATGTAGTGTGGCAGGAAGGGGATATATGGATGCATAGGGCTCCCAAGAGATGCATGCAAGAGTAACAAGAAAGCAATAGAAGAGAGCATCAGAGCACAGTGGCCCTCGGAGGCCTGGAAGAAGGCCTGAACACCAGTGGTGGGGCCCAGAACCTTACCCCTGCTGTTAATAGGAGGTCCAGCGGATCTGCGTGGCCATAGCAACAGGCGGTGATGTGCACTGACAAGAGGGAAGGACAAAACAGAGAACAGTAAGACCGTGCAAACACTATTACAGGTGTTAGTTCATTTAAATTTCCTCAGTGTCAAGTAAGGCCCGGAAAGGTTGGTCTGGCCACAGTCACCCAGCTAGATCAGAACAGCTCCAGGTGTCAACCCACGATCCCAGGGAAGCCAGGAAACCAGGACTCTGAACCAAGGTGTGCACCCACAGTTGTCCACAGTGCCCACGACAATCGACAAGCCCTCACCCCATCCTGGTTATCGCTCACTGTGTAACAGACCATTCTAAAGCTTAAGTCTAAGGCAGCCATTTGTATCATCTCTCGTGGTTCTGTGGATTGACAGGACTCATATGGGTAATATTTGTGGGGTTGTAGTAGACAGTGTCTGGGACTTGGGTCATCTGAGGCCTGGACATCCCATACGCCTTTGCCACTGTGCTGCTGCCAAGCATGGTGGGCCCACCAGCGCCTCCTCCGACTTCACCTTAGGCATCCCCAAGCCTGGTGTCTGGGTTTTCAGAGGGAGCGTCTCCAGAGGCCAGGTGGAAGTGCTTCTGGGCTCCAGAGGTTCCCCAGCAACGCCCACCCTCAGTCAGTCACACAGGCCAGCCCATCTTTGGAAGGGAGGAAAAAAAGGCCTGTGAGACAGAGGACACTGGGAGCTACCTGGGGACGGCATATGAGCACTGCCCTTCCCCCCTGTCCAGAACATGTGTATGTGAGTCAGGCCACACAGTTAGCTTCTCCTCAACATCCCCCCCAAAAAAACAAAACAAAACAAAATTATTGTGCTCTGGAGATTGATGGGAATCAAAGGAATCCACACTTTCCCTCCCTCCCAGCCTCTGAGGCCCAGCTTTCACAAAGAGCCTGCGCCTGCCTGCGGTAGAGGTGCTACCCACTAAACATATTTACATTTTCCCTCCCCTTTGGGAGCTTGTGGAGGCCAAGGAGTCATTGAGTTTGGACACTCAAGGAACCCGTTCAGCTGTAGGAGGCAGGGGTGTAAGTATTCCTCAGCTGGAATCCTTTAGACTAGAGTTCAACAAACTTTTTCAGTAATGGTAAACATTTTAGGTGTTGTATCGGGTCTCCCCACAAGTGCTCACCTGCAGCACAGCCCCCATCCACAAGGACCCTGCGCACAAACAAGCAGAGGGCTGTGTGCCAGCAAATGTTATTTACAAAAACACAGGGAGGCCAGAACTGGCCTGAGGTCCACAGAGTGCTGACCCCTGCTGTAGGGCCTCCTTAATTAGAGAGCAGGCTTTCAAGCCTGGCAGGCCAAGCAGATGAGCAGGCCCTGGGGTACTACTCCCCACCCTCATCCAACTGTCCCCCACTGCAGTGGCCCTACCGTAACCCCAAGGGCACTGGGATGCCTCCCCAAAAGACAGCTCCACCAATGTCAGTTCTCTGAAAGGGTCCCAAGCCCACACAGCATCCCTCTTTCCCCCTCCCTCCCACAATCCCAGGATGAGGTCAGTGTCACCAGAAAATGGCCTCCGTCTGGGACTTGGCAAGGCTCTGCAGACCCTCCCTGATTTTTTAGGACAAAGCTTGGGGCTGGACAGGGAGCCAGCCAGGGTTCCCCAAAACTTCTGGGAGAAGGAAGTCAGGTCGGACAGCAGCACAAGGAGGCCAGGATCAGAGTGGGAAAGAAGGGTTCCCCCCCCTCAAAAAAAGCTTTTGGTATCTGTGAAAAATTTCAGTGGGGCTGCTGCCTCCATTAAATGCCCCCCCTCACCCTCTGCAGCCTCCCTTTCCAGGAACAAGACTACATCTGTTTGGCCACACTATCTGGAATCAAATAACACTTTCGGGCCCTGGGAACAGCAGCCCATCTTATTCTGGCCCACCGGGGAGCTCCTGAAACAGGGGACTCTCCTTCTAAATGTGCTGCAGACTTGCCCACCTCCCCCTCAGTGTGCCTGGCCACCCCCACACTCCCTGGCCCTGGCTGGGAGAAAGGCTGCACACATGCCCCACCTGGGCCCCTCTGGACGCTGACAGGCTCTTGGTTTTGAGTCCTCCTCGGGTTTATTTGGACCATTGTGTGCTTGGTTTTCTCTCGTCCCTTCCCCCTTCCCTGGGGTCTCCTCCCCAGCTTGCTCAGGGGATCTCAGCCACACAATACTGTCTGAACACCCCACCCCCAGCCTGTTATCTCATCTCCCCTTCACCCCTCCCTCACCCCCTTGAGGCCACTGAGGGATAAAAGCCGGCAAAGCTAAACAAATAGAGGCTAGGAAGGGACCAGCAAAAGGCAGGCCCTGGCCACTTGAGATGGCCAGGTCACTGGCTCGCTTGCCTCCGCACCCCCTCGGGCACCAGCCCCCCCAGAGTCTCAACACAAAAAGCTGAGGCCTTCTAGGGATGAAACCCAAGTCCACTGCAGGGGGTGTCAGGACCCCACCCGGCTGGCAGGGTCTGGGTGTCCATCCAGCACACAGACCTCTCCCCACCCCAGCCTCTCATGCCTTCCCTCAAGGGTGCACCCTGCCTCCCTTTCCAGGAAATCTCTGGTCTCAGGAGAGAGTGGGGGTGAGCAAGACATTGCTGTGGGCACATTTGGTCTCTTACAAAACTGCTGCTGGGTGGTGGTGAAAAATGAGTTGGAACAGCACCCTTCTGCTGCTCTAGGAGAAGGCGGTGTGGACTGCACACCACAGAGGAGCTGGGGCCCGGCTCTCTGTCCAGGGCTACTCTCCTGTCCGCAGACTCAGCCTCCCTCCTCCAAATCAGAAGGCTGGAGGACTCCGCAGAGATCTATGGGGAAGGGAGGGAGACTTGAGTGTGGGAGGAAATGATGAAAGCTTCCAGTTTAGAAACAGCCCTGGCGGGTGGAGGGAAGAATCTGTCCTGGGGGAAAGAGCAGGACCCTCTCATTCCTACAGGTCAGTGTGAGGATGAGGGAAGTTGCTCTGGCAGGAAGTTTCTCCTCCAGTCTGACTCTTGTCTGCTTCCCTGGTGGAGCACCTTCCTGACTGAGACAGACGCCCCTGTCCCGTCCACTCTTCCCAGCACAGCCATTTCAGAGTGGATGAGGTTGCTTTGTGTGTCTTTAAGTGCCCTTCATCTCCCCAGGACACTGGAAGCTTAGTGAGGGCAGGGACTAGTGTGCTCTAATTCCTGTTACCCACCCCCTGCCCTCCCCACACCCCTCCTGCCTGGCTGTGCCTTCCAGACTGGGATTACCACGTTCTTCTGGGACTTCCCTTTGCATAAATAAGAAACGCAGCCAAAGAAAGGAAATTCCTTCCTAGACCAAGGTCAATGGGTGAATCTGGTTTCACCCCTGAGCAAGGTGACTCCCCTTGGGCCCTCACCGCCTCATCCCGGCTGTGGGCACGAATACACCCCCATGGGCCCGGCACTTCGGAGCTGACACTAAGCAGGTTCCCAAACATCAGTCATTGAGAACACAGGTCTAACTTTTGCTGCGTCTTTCAATCACCTCAATTATTTCCTTCCTATTGACCTTTACATCAACTCACTGGTTCTATTTAAATAAAACACCACAAACAATATTATGTCAGAAAACCAATTTAATAAACCACTTTTCCTATTATACATGGAAACAAAATAAATAACTTGTCAAATAAAAGATATTCACCCCTTGGAATGTCACCCAATTAAACTGTGGTGCCTATGTTGGTACAAAATGTAGACGGTATTTTAATCTTTTATCCAGGTTAAGGAGTTTAAGCAAGTCTGTGGACTCGTCTTTTCATCTCTGGAATGGAAATAATAGTGCCTGCTGAGATAAAACAACCCCTGCGAAAGGTCATGGGCAGAAAAAAGAGCTTTCAAGAAAAAGGGGAATTCTTAGTAGAAGCCATGGTCAGTAGATTGGCATAAAATTCCATACACATGGGGATTTTTCAAAAGTTTAAATTGCTAACAGAGGAAAGAGGGTGTGCTGTATATGCTCGAAAGAACCAGAGCCCTGCATCAGATACTGCGAAGGAGATAGGACAGAAATAGTAAAGAAATGTACAGGCTATTAAAAGAAACAATGCACACCCACATGAAAAACACAAACGAAAGAGCCTATCTGGTTAATCATAATCCTGATTATAATTCTGTGGCATCACGAATGCAAGGAAGGACCAGGGATCTCCAGGTGATCGCCAGGGGCTCAGGTGCTGAAACAGTGGGCTGAGAAGGCTCCCTGGAGGTGGTGTTGGAAATCAGCTCTGGCTCCTGGGTTGTGACCGTGTTTCAGGAAGCCTTTCTTCTCTCCCACATCTCAATTCCACATTCCCCAGTCTCAGCAAGGACAGCAGGTGTCTGTTGGAAATATGTGCAGTAGGGAGGCGAGAAGCTGTTGGCTGGGCAGATATCAGGGCCTCACAGGTGCAGCAAGGTATTCTGGGGGGTCAGCCAGTGCCCCAAGAGTGTCCACCGCCCTCCACTCACCCCTTCTCACCCACAGCCTCCCCTGTGCATCTCCTTCCACCAAAAAGCCTTCAGGCTGCCGCCCCCAGAGGGACTTCTCTCCCTCACTTTCTGGAAAGTGTTTCTCTCTCCTGGGCAACTCTCACAGCACAACTATTTCTATCTCGTACTCTGTTGCTCCGCTCTGTCACACTGTAGCTTACCAGGGCTGGTGGCTTTCTCTCTGCACACTCTGCGGCTTTTTCTCCTCCTTGTTGCCTGCATTAGAGATATTCTTTCTGATCCCCGGGCCCATAGGCAGCTGGAAGCATTTTCCTATGACCAGGCCTTTCCTTTTACACACGGAGACCTGGTGACTCTGCTGTGTGACAGATAATGATCATCAGGACTTGGGAGTTAGGCAGAAGGGGACGCTGAGAGTTGCAATAAGACCCTGCCATTATTACACACCACACACACATACACACACATATGCACACCCTATATATGCACACACACTCATACACATTATATATACTCACACACCATACACACCCATACACACACACACAATACACACACATACCATACACACTGACACACACACACACAGACACACACACACAGTGTGGCTGGGGTGCAGCACTGGACACCTTGCCAATGCTTTGCAAATTGTGCCCCCACCAAACTGCTTGGAGCCTCAGTTTCCTCATCTGCAAAGGGGCAGGAAGGCCTAGCACCTGGGGCTTCTGTAGGATTGAGGGGGATCACCCGGAGGGCCCCTGAACGGCTGTCTAGTCAGAAGAGTAGGTTCAGCTGAACATTTGCTGCCTCAGCTGGGTCTTCGGTGTGGAGTGCTTGCCTCTGGGAACCACCCTCTGATACTGAAAGCTCCGACCCAGAATTTGAGGTGGTGCTGGTATCGTCTCTTCTTCCCTGGCCTCCACAGCCTTCCCTCTCAGCCCAGCTGCCCTGTCTTGTCCCGGCTTCTGGAACAGGGCCTGCTCTCTAGGGGAAAATATTGTTGTTTTTTGACCACTTTTTTGACCTTCCAGAGTCAATATTTGCTGAGATAAGCACAGTGCCACGGAGCCAGCGGGCTTGTGGTCCCATGGGCCACGTGTGAGTGAGGGGGTGTGTCTCAACAGCAGTCTGTTCCGTTGCCCACCTAAGGTGCCCTGAAGGTGGAAAAGGGCAGACGCAGCTCCCTGCTGTCCCCGGAAGGTGTGCTTTCAGGCCACAGGACCGGAACTCACTGCAACCTTCCAGAAGGCCGGCAGCCTGGACTCCCCTGTCCCTCCCCCCCACCAGCCTTCCCTGGCTTTCCCAGGCAGGCCCACCCTGGTTTTCTCCATTAGATTGTGAGGTCCTGGAGGGGGCATTTTCTATAAAAATAAGATTTTCTGTTTCCACTTCACATAAAATTGCCTGGAGAGATTTCCAACTATCCAAAGGTCTTATTTCAAATGATTTGACTTAAAATATAGGTTTTCAGGGTATGCAAAATCCCCTTTGAAGTGGCCTGGAGGGGTGGCACCGCAAGTGCTGGGTGGGCAGGCATGCTTCAGGCAGCTACACATGGGACACGAGGAGAGGCCAGAGACATCGACGAGGTGAGACAGGCCACTTGTATTAAGACATGGAGGATGGAGAAAACATGCTTGGTTTCAAATAAAGTCCCAAACCAGAAGTCGTTAGGACATGCAGTCAAAGTTGTAATCGAGCTGCTTCTCATGTGGGCAATTCTATATAAGGGTGCAGAGGCAGGGCCTGATTTATTTAACCATGTTTAATGCTTTTCTGGAGAAACACCAGGGAGGCTGGCTAGCTAACAGTGATAACAAGAAAGGAAGAGGGGCAGGAATAAGGAGAAGGAGTAAAAGAGGAAAAAGAGCAGAAGGAAGGAGGAAGAGGAAACACTGGGCAGAGCTTGGTGATCCACCAGGTACCAGTCTCTTAGCAAAGTGACCTGCAAAAATGATTGCCCCCACTTTTGAGATAAGGAAAGCAAGATTGGAGAGGTTAAAGCAATTCGCCCACAATCTAGAATTTGCAGAAAGCAGGCACCAAATGAGCCTTTGCCGACCTTGATAAAGACTTTCCAACAGACCCATTTCTGATGACTCCACCATTCTGTACCTCCGAGGCCATTTCCTGGATGACTTGTGTTTCTCCCCTTTGAGATCACGGAATCCTTTGTATCCTTGACACGGCACAGGCGAGGCCCGATGATAAGTTGGTGGAATGAGTCAGGATGTGATGTCTGATGCTCTCTATGGCCAACCAAGAATCTGAGATGGGCTTAGACTTGCACATGGGGAGTTTAGAGGCATTCAGGTATTCAGGGCACACGTGCTATGTGCCAGGCAGTTTTCCTTGTTTGGGATGGATCAGTGAACAATGTAGACCCTTCTCCCTGCTCTAGTGAAGCGTCCATGGGGAGGGAGCCCAGGAATGACTGCCAGACTCCATGGGAGCTTTCTTCTCTGCTGTCCAGCTGAGAAAGCTCCACCCAGCTCTCAGCTAGAGAGAATTCTGTTTCTTTTCTTTTTTTGAAGATTTATTTATTTATGCATGTAAGAACTGGGTTGTAGGCCAGAGTTGGGGGGTAGTGAGAGGATACACCAGAGACAGAGTGGGGAACAGAACAGGCAGATCTACTGAAATACACTGCTGAGGGGAGCAGCAGGCGAGGCAGGAGAGGTCTGCTGCGCCATGTGGGAAGCTCCCTGGCCGTGGATTGAACTCGTGCTCCAGTGGCTGCTGATAGCTTCATGGTGCTGAGATTTAACCCGTTGTGCCACCAGGGAGGCCCAAGAGAGAATTCTTTTTTCTTTAGTATATATATATATATTTTTTAATTGTTATTTATATCTTTTACATTTTGTATTCCCCTTGGGTAACCTACCACCAATTCACCCATGGTTTCACTTATACAGGACTATAGGGAAACCAAATAGAAGAGAGAATTCTTTTTCAAACACAAATCTCATCAACTCAGAGCCCTACTCAAAACCTTTGGGCAGCTTCCCTTTGTTCTTAGGATGAGGACCCACAGTCTTCCACCCACCTTCAGGGCCCTACTGGGGGTCTCTGCCCCTCTTCTGCACTCTGTTCTCTAATCGGCTCTCCAATCCCTTCCCTGCTCACCAGGCTGTTCCTGTCTTATTTGCCACCAGCCATCCAGCTCTCGAAGGCCAGTCCTTCCTCAGGTCTCTCTGGTCCGAGTCCCTGAGGACCAGGGGGCTCCCCTGGCTCTTCTCGCAGTCACACACTCACAGCTGGTTGTGCAAGTGTCTGGCGAGTGCCTGTCTCCCACACTGGACTGCAGCTCTGTACACGGACATGTCCACTTGCTGCCATGTGGCCACAACCTAACCAGGGCCTGGCCCAGCATGATTTGTTCTGCGTCACTGTTCCCCCCAACCCCCTTCCTTCCCATGATCTCCCATCTGATCTGTACAAAACTCCCTTCCCTAAAGAGGAGAGGCAGGGGCTCAAGAGGTGCGGGCAGGGTGCCCAGGTCAGCTAAACCTCACATCCAGACCTGTGGGCTCACAGCTAGAGGCATAGAGAGGGACAATGGAGGCATGGCGACCCCTAACTACTGAGACCCCATGTGGGCACCGCATTGGTGGCGAGGAATTTAAGTGTTACCATGTGACATCCTGGAGCAGAAATTGGGCTTATCAACAGAAACGTGCTGAGCCAAAGCCCCAGGCTCCCAAGGCTTGTTGCTGCACACCTGTCTGCTGGCTGTCTCCGCCTTGCTGCTGCCGGAAAGAGCAGGACTGGAGACATGGGAGGCGCCCCTTCACTGTTCATCCCTCACCCTCTGTGAGTTCACCCCTCGAACCAGACTCCTGCAGTTCTTGGCTCTGGCCTGGAGATCCTCCCACCCCAGCATGATCCCTTTTGACTTCCCTCTTCTGCTCCATCCTGGCCTCCTGGATGGTCCCGTGTCCACCCACTCCTCAGATCTGATTCCAGAGGTAGGGGTGGGAAGCACTCTAAGTTCAGTCATGAGGCAAGAGCAAGCAGAGTGGGAATGGATGGCGTCTGTCCTCTAAGACCTCCGGAAAGAGGGGCAGTGGGATGTGATCATGTGGTTTAACCCACTCGGATGAAGAAGCCTCCCAGGCCTAACACCTCTCACACCTGTGCCTTAACACCTGCCAGGCGCTCTTCCTGCTCCTGCGATGAACTTGCAGAATCCCTCCGCTATCCCACCAGGTGGGAGGCATTATCACCTCTCTGCAGAGGAGAAACAGGTAAGAGAGGTTACATCACTGCCTTTGCACACCCAGCCTCCTCCCAACTAGATCACCTGGAGTGAAAGGCCAGTTTTCCACCGACTCACCACAGGCCAACACTTTTTTAAAACAGCTGCCAAAATGGGTTTCTAGAAGGTGAGCATGGCCCCCGAATGGCACAGCGCACGTCTCTGAATGCCTGTCCTCCTGTTCCCACACCCGGGGCGCCGCGGTGGGCAAGGCTGGGGCGCCAGGACTTTGAGTAGCTCTAATCCACCACACTACATGCTGGCGCCGCGGGCGCGAAGGACCCAGCAGAGCGCTGGAAAGTATCACTTGTCCGGATTCCACTGGCTGATGGGTTAACCTCAACGCTCACCCCGGCATTAAGGACTCCGGAGGGACTCCTGCTGTGTTTCTGGGCTGGGTGGCTAACGGAGGGGTCCCTAAGTTGCAAAGGCATGAGATCCATGAATTCCCAAGGTCCCTTCCCAAACCCCATTGCTAGGAGCCCTTCTCTTTTAGCAACACCCCAGCTCAGCAGACCGTATGCAAGGGCCAGCTGTTCTTGTCCCCGCCTTCATTAATAAATGTAGTGATGCAACAAGAGCCACGCTTTTCTTTCCTTTGTTAGGTCCTGAGAGGGGGGCAGGGAAGGAGCAGGAGAGCCTGTGGACGCAGGGGACGTGCCAGACGTGCGACAGGAAGGGCTCAGCGGCTGCGGACTGTGCGGGTGGCAGGCAGGTGGGCGGAGGGCAGGGGGAGGGGAGGGCGTGACAAAGACTGACAGACACACTGAAGCGATTACGCTGGTGGGTGGGGGTGCACCTGAGAATGAAAAGACACCTGGTGGTTTCTGGCACACAGGAGGATTAAGGGCTGCTGAGGGGGTTGGGCGAGGAGGGTCTTCAGAGAAGGGACCAGCTGACTGAGGACCTTATTTTGATCCCTTGGTGACTGGGGAGTTGCTGGGTTTTTTTACTATCTTGGCAGGGGCAAGGAGAGGGGGAGGGGCACTCAAGCTCTTTTATTCAGAGTTAAAAGAAGAAAATTGGTTCCAGAGGTGATAGAAAAGCCTCCTTAGTGGAGGCAGCAGAGTACCCCAGGATCCGTGAACTACAAATCACTGATTCAGCTTGAATTTTAGAGCAGAACTTTTTAATATAAAAGGCAATAATGTATTAAATGCCACAGACTTGTATACTTTAAAATGGTTATGATGGTAAATTCTGTCTGTATTTTACCATAATAAAAGGAATATTTTTTATCTGAAATTCATATCTGACAACTGTCCTGTATTTTACCTATTCAATACGGTCATCCCTCTGATGGAGGAGAGAGAACTTAAAAAAAAAAAGGAATCACAAGACTAGAATCTGACTCACACAAGGAGGTGGGGTGGAGCCATTAACCCAGTGATAACCAGTAATCCTTGGGCGCCAGTGCCTAAGGCTGAGCAGAAGGAGAAGATAAGGAGGCTGAGCCCATTGTGGAATCCCCAGTTCCCTTCCCAATCCTGGATGGTTACTCAGGATCAGCAGCAAACAAATCACTCCTGGAGGGAGCGAGCCCCTCCCAGGGAAAAGAAGACTATCAGTGCAGTCTCTGCGGTGGCTCTGGGCAGCACGCCCTCTGCGCACCTGTGCCTATGCAGGTGTCCTTCACCAGCTCTGTCCCTCTGCAGGGCGGCAGCCTTCCTGCCTGCCCTTGACTTGCACCAGGCTGGGTCTTCTCGTCACTGACCTCCCTCAGCAGAGGCAGCTCTCCTCAGGGGTGCCCGCCTGCCTGCGACCACGCAGGCCTCTCTCTCAGCAAACCTGTCCCTTTGGGGCAGCTCTTCCTGCCCCCTTGTGTCTGTGCAAGTGTCCTTTATTCTTCTGTCCCTTTCCATGATAAACCAGTTCTTTTAAGTATAACAGCTCTGTCTCATGGGGAAACTCACCGCATGCCACTGAGGGGAGCTCTGGTGAATCCTTTCCCAAGAGTGAACCCAAGGACCCATTCTCCAAACCCATCAACTCCAAAAAAAAGAACAACATCACGTCCACCCAATGGGAACTTGAGGGTCGACAGGGAGCCTCCCAGAAGGAGCTGGGGGCCCAGGAAGAGACCCAGCTGCTGCAGCTGAGCCAGCAGGAAGCCCAGGTGGGGGTGGGGGGGAGTGTGGGGGGCTGTGGCTCCTCTCCTACCCCCTCCACTAATCCTCAGATTCCTCCAGCAGCCAAATCCAGAAGCCAGAGGGCAAAGGAGTCTCAGCAACTGAGGGCACAGAAAGGATCAAAAAGCAAAGATGCAGTGATTGTACCTGAACGTCCGACTTGCCAGTGACAGCAATTTTGTTTTATCCACAGGCTGAAATGGAGCCGCAAGTTCTGTCAGCCCCCTGAGGTCCTTGTGGTCACTTTCATGAGCACGAGGGGGGTAAGGGCATAGTTACTGGTGGCTGCTAAGGCAGCAGACCGGAACACATTTGGGGAGCATGTTCGATGGAGCAATAAGGAGGAATGCTTCAGTTGGGGGGAGGGGGAAACGATTCCCTTCTTGTAGCTGGGCCTCCAACGTCTGTTCATTCCTTTATCCAGTGTCTACTTAGGAGACCCACACTGTCAGTGGCAACCGAGAGCATGGCCGCAAGTCAAACAGACAAGGTCGGCATTTTGAAGCTCCTAGTCAGTTATTGAATGCAGTGAGAGTGAACAATAACACCAGCTGTGAATGGCAAATGCCAAAAAGACCAGCAGCTCACACTGACTAGGAAAGGGACAGTGGGTGCTATCTGCAGTCAGTGGGTGGTGAGCCCAGCCTGGTGCTCTAACCAGCATGCCTCTTACAAGCTCCTGTGTCTTACAAGAATCCCCAGAGGCGACCACAAATATTTGTCTACCCATCTCGGCTTCTCATAACCTGGCAGGGAGGCCATTGAAAGAAAAGAGCAGATTTTTGGAGCTCTTGGGTTTCTGCCAAGTTCTGCCTCTTGCCCTGTGGGTTGGGGCCTCTATGCTCCTGTAAAGAGAAGTCCACCTCCCTGATCTCTGTCCCTGCGAGTCCTCCTGTCCTGTCCTACTGATACTCCTTTATTTTATGTCTGCTTCCCTGGCTACCTCTGATGGCCCCCTCCCAAGAAATGGCAGGAGCTGCATCTACTCCCTTGTAACCCTGAGGCTCGGGCTCACAGCTACTGACAGATAACCCTATGCACCTTTACCTGTCGCCTGGCTCAGGAGTAGCGGCAAATGGAACAGGACCTGGCGTCTGGCTGCTGGGGTTTGAATCCTGGCTCTGCACTCACCAGTCTGAGCAAGGTCATATGACCCTTCCCTGTGCCCATTTCTTGATTTGTAAAGTAAGGTAATAGTCCCTGACAGAGTGAAAGACCGCAGCGTGCCAGGGAAAGTGCTTAGAACTATGCCCTTCAACACTCATTCTTTCCTTACAGTATTTATTAATCAGCCTTCATAGATTTACAAAGCAATAATAATTGTCCTCCCATGGTCCAGCTTCATGTTGTTGCTTTGCTGTCTGTGAGTGGTGAACCATCGGTAGGGTGTAAAATCATCTAACAGGTATAGTTCACTGAAACAGTTATTATAACTCTACCACAAAAGCAAATACGTAGGAAAAGGGACAAAAGCAGTAGAAAATATTGTGTATTCTGAGAAGTAAAGGTAATTGCTGTTCCATGAAACTAGGGTTTCAGTAGAGTGTGTGCATATGTACCACACTGGTAACTCTGACTGTAGGCCATGGTCCAAAAATTTTGAAATCGCTGCTCCAGGTTAAATTACATTTCTCTATAATCTCACCCTTCATACTTTTCAGCACTGTGCTCTTTCCAACATGCAGGCAAACACACTTACTCTTTTCACCCACATTTACCCTTTCCCTCCCCTCCCCTCCCCTCCCCT